>CM074277.1:13405650-13530650 GCA_037194245.1 Opsariichthys bidens | reverse complement strand
CACAGTCCTGCAGTTTAGTTTTTAACACATTTATGAAGTCTGTCCAGCAGATGGAGACAGTGATGTGTCAATGATGTCCTGATAATGGGGATTAATGTTATTTTTTTTTTGTTTGTTTGTTTGTTTTTTTATAGAAAAGAATGAAAATAAAGTTACAAAAGGGTTTGTTGCATCAGATGTGCGTAGCTAATTTTCTGATGAGTTTTCTGGCATTCGTTGGCTGCAGAGTGTCTTATAGCAATACTCATTCAATAGGTGATTTACATTACATAGTGTAATTAAAAACACTAAATAATCATAAAAATCTAAATACCTGTATTTATTCATATATCGTGGATTAAAACAGTCGCTGCAGGTGGCGGGAACTATTTAAGTTTCTCCTCGCAGCAGTTGCGGTCTGTCGGATCTATTTCTGTGCAGCACCCTTTGCTGTTGTGATTATTGCTGTGTCTTGTCATTATTTGAGAGAAGTTGCAGACAGTCTGTTTATCTTGACATTACGCCGCTGCAAATGAGCTATGGTCATTCAGATAGACCGTTTTATGCATGAATTTGTTATGTTTATGGATGTCTGCAGTTGAACTCACTACGAGAGGAAGTGAGTTTTCTGTAACTTACGTGACAGTTTTTCATTGTGAAGCACCGCAATGGATCGAGCATTAAACTCTGACCCTGTCATTACAGCTGATACTGAAGGTAGGGTGCTTTCAGTATTTTATGATTTATAAAATGAACATTTTAATGCTGACGGGGTTTTCTGCATGTCTCCAGGTCGTTTTCAGCGCTGGAGAAACTTAATTGGGTTTTGGTAAGTAAATCCTCAGTCAACTTTACTTAAAGTGATACGCAATATGTAAACGAATCTTCATTGTCTCCATCTAGGTTACTCGGATTATGCAATAACTTTGCATATGTGGTGATGCTGAGTGCAGCACATGACATCTTACAAAAACAGGAATCTCAAAACACAACAACTCCTGTAAGATATAGTTTGACTATGATTATTTTGTTAAATGTTACCGCTTATTTTGATGTGCTGATTGACATGCTAAATATTTAAAGTCAAAATAGTTTTAATAAATGTTCTGAATTGCAACTTAATCATTACAAATGTATATAAATACGTGACATTAAGTTTTAGTTTACAGTATAAATACTTATCTTTATATTTCGGCAGTACACTTTAATCATATTTCAAAAACAATAGAAGAAAATACTAAATTACATATAAAGATGTACCGGTGCTTTAGTCCTGCTTAAGTATACCAAAAAACACTCATTGCAGTCATTAAAAAAAAAAATCAGAAAACATTACATTCTGTTCACACTTCATTTAGATTCTTTTAATGTATATTATGTCCATTATGTCCGCTTTTTAAAAGTATGCTAAAGTGTACTTTTTCCACAAGGTTTGACAACCAATGTTTCTTGTTTTTTTGTTTTATTCACCCACTAGACTCCAGCTCCAAATGGGACTAACATAGAGATCAGGAGCAGTAGCAACAGCAGCCGCTATGACTGCAATCCTGTGTCTACTGCAGTGCGTCTGTCATTCTTTCTTTCTCTGTCATTCGTTTCACTTGTTCATATTTGTTGCTTACATTGTCTTGGCATTTGAGTGAATGTTTAAATATTTGTTCAGGGAGTGACACTTTGTTTTCTTTCTGTTTCTAGGCTGTGCTGTTGGCTGATATCTTGCCCACCCTTATAATCAAATTCACAGCACCTTTCTGTATACACAAAGTGCCTTATGGGTAAAGTTGACGGACACTTATTTATTTGATGTCTAACAACCATCAGCATCTTCAAACTTTAGCTGCGTAGATGTTGAAATTATGTCATGTAAGGCTGCATCAAGAGATTTGCAGCTGTGAGAAATCAATGTCAAACCTGTTTACAAAGTCAAAGGGTCAAAGTCTGATTTGTTTGTAGTCCTGTACAAGTCTTTTTTCCTGTTAAAGGGATAGTTCTGTGGAAGACAAAAAAAGAATGTGTTGTTTGATAATAATTGTTTTCTTTTCTCTAGTTTCCGTGTTTTGGTGTGTTTCCTTACGGCTGTTGTCAGCTTCCTAATAGTGTCATTTTCTTCAACTGTATGGATGAGCATAACTGGTAATGAGCATGTCCTCTTTTGTACTGGATTAATGAGATCTGATACTGAGATGTTGTGATGAACCTTTGAATCTTTCCTCAGGTGTCATCTTTGCCAGTATTAGTTCAGGATTAGGGGAGCTTTCCTTCCTCTCCCTCTCTGTGTTTTTCAGCAGGTAGCTCCTAGAAACTCATTCATTCATTCAAACTGTGTTGTAATGCGTTGTTTTTGTACCTGCATAGTATGCACTATTATTTGGTGGGGAATGATGTGAAAGCATCACAATTTTTCAAACAAGTTGCCACTTGACCTTATTATATCAGTCATAATGGTCGTTTTTTGCACATTCATTAGCATACTATTAACAGTATCCACTACCATTGAAAAGTTTGGCCTCTGTAAAACATTTTTAAACAAATTAATACTTTTATTCTGCAAGCATGCTTTAAATCGTTTAAAAATGAAGTCATAATGTTACAAATTTCTATTTCAAGCAAAAACTTTCTATTCATTAAAGAATCCCGAAAATAAATCAAGTTTTCCATAAAAATATTAAGCAGCTCTTCAGATAATGATCAGAAATGTTTCTTTAGAATGATTTCTGAAGGGTCATGTGACACTGAAGACTGGAGTAATGATGCTGAAAATTCAGCTTTGCTATCACAGAAATAAATTACGTTTTTAAAAATAAAATAGAATAAATAGAAAGCATGTATTTTAAATTGTAATATTATTTAACTATATTGCTGCTTGAACTATGTGTTTTTGGTTAAATAAATTTAACCTTGGTGAGCTTAAGAGACGTTAAAAAAACCCTGAAAAATCTTACTGACCCCAAACTTTTGAATGGTGGTGTATATCCTGCGTATTACTGAAAAAGTATGAATGATATGTTAGTATGTTATTTCGAGCAAAGCCGTAGTCACTGATCTCAGTTTTACTTGTTGTTTGTCAATATTTTGTGTCTCTGTCTCTTTAAGGGATGTGTTAAGTGGCTGGGGGTCCGGCACCGGGGCCGCAGGAGTAGCTGGAGCTTTCCTCTACTCAGCCTTTACACAGGCTGGTCTGACCCCCCAAGTTACTTTATGGATCATGCTGGTTGTTCCAGTTATTTTGGCTGTTAGGTAAGGATAACTTTCTCAACTCTCTAGGGTGTACCTGTTGACCAAATTGATTGATTAAAAGCATCTCTTTCCCTCATTATTTTTTCCCCCAGCTATTTCTTCCTTCTGGTGTTCCCTCCTTCGTTTCAACAGTGGAGACAGCACGAGGTTGGTCGCGGTCCTTCCAGAACAGCGAACTCCCAGGATAGACGCCCTTTAATTGAGGAAGAGACTGATACAGATGAGGACTCTGAGCCAACTCAGGAAGAACAAGGTGTGTGCATTAAGGAACTGGTTGCTTGTATTGTTGCATATTTTCATTCTCATGATGATGTGTGTGATGGTCCATTCAGATAACTGTACTGGACATGTTCTCTTCCTTATGACAGAGGACAAGCGCACCGGACCCCTGACCTTCACTGACCAATTACACATCGTTAAGGTTAGACCTGTTGTGTGCATCTATATATGATCCTTAGCTTGGTGTCTGCTTAAATGATATCACATCTGCTTTAGTCAATAAATATGTAATGTAGTGTAATTTGATGGTGCACCAAGTCAATTTTGCTTGATTTTGTTTTTTTAATATTATTTATTTATTCATAGACCATGGACTTTTTACTGACACCTATCAAGATGGATGCAGTGCAGCATTTTTAGTACCATTTTTAGCTATAATCAAGTGCAAATTTGTCACTTTATTATTATTTCTTTTCGTCCAAAAATTATAATTCCTATAATAGTTTAGAATTACTGAGATAAAATGAATAATATCCAGTCAATTATGTGATCTCAGCGTACTTGTTTGCATTTATTTTCTAGGCCACTGAACATCAGAAAGGCTGTTTCTTATACTTGGTGCACATTTAAAGTGTGAGCATAGCTTGTGTGTGTCATGTAGGAATCGTGTTTTGTATAGGTGTGTATTTTTATTTTGTTTGCACCTTATGCTGCAGTCAGGAAATACACTTCCTCTGAGTCTTTTACTTATTTTAGTACGTGTTCTTATCCATATGGTCTCTTTCAGGGTCTGCTGAAGTTTATTTTTCCTCTTAGTGTTGTTTACTTCGCTGAGTATTTCATTAACCAGGGACTGGTGAGTGTTTTCTGTTACAGACTAATAACAGTCAGAAAGAATGAGACACCGCCCATGATCTCTACATATCATTATATATTTATTAATCTCTCTCATTAGTTGGAGCTGCTCTACTTTCCTGACTCTTCTCTCTCACACGCAGAACAATATCGCTGGTAGGACACGTCATATCTCTTCATTTCATGGCTTTGAAATATTTGAAATATCAATATTTTGGGGTCTGTACTGCTTTAATTTGATCAGAAATACAGTGAAAACAATAATGTTGTCAAATATTACTATTTAAATCTTTTCTACTTTAATATGTTTTGAAATGTAATTCATTCCTGTGATGTCAAAGCTGAATTTTCAGTATCATTACTCCATTCTTCAGTGTCACACGATCCTTCGGAAATCATTCAGATATGCTGATCTGGTGCTCAAAAAATATTTCATTGTTTTCAGGACTCTTTGATGAATAGAAAGCTTAAAGATACAGTATTCATTTGAAATGGAAATCTTTTTTAACATTATAAAAATAAATGTCTTTACTGACACTTGATCAATTGAACACATCCTTCCTGAATAAAAAAATAGTTGTCATATTCTGTTGTGAAAAATAAAATCAATTATGAGAACGATTTTGAAATAAGGGTAAATATATGATAACAAAATTCTCATTTTGGGGTGACCTATCCCTTTAAGAGAACATCCCAAGTTCCTTCACCTCAAACAGTACTAGTTGTGTTTTTGTTTTGATGTCATTTCATTCAGTTTAAATGTCAGCAAATGCTCAATGTGCATCATTATCTCTCCTCTGCAGGTATCAGACACTTTACCAGATTGGTGTGTTTGTTTCCCGCACATCTCTTGTCTGTTTTAAGATCAGGAAAATCTTCCTTATGTCCCTCTTACAGGTGAGATCTGGAACTGATGCACAAGACACAACTGTACATAAACTTATACCTGCAACAGTAAATGCAAGACAATAGAAAACTTTTAAAACTCCTCATGACACAGATTTCTCTTTCTCTTTCAGTGTGTGAATGCTGTTCTGTTGGTTTTGGCGGTATATTACCAGTTCTTGCATTACCCTTGGGTGGTCTTTATTATTGTCCTCTATGAGGGTCTGTTGGGAGGAGCAGCCTATGTGAATACCTTCTATTTCATCCGTGAGGAGGTATGGAAACCTCATTCGAGCCATTTCATTTAGATTCATTTAGATCAGTCAATGATGTCTAAAGCATGTTCTTACGCTGTTTCTGGACAGACTGCTAAGCGGGAGAGAGAGTTTGCCATGGCTGCAGCAAGCGTAGGGGACAGTCTGGGAATCGCTCTGTCCGCAGCTGCCTCCTTTCCCGTTCACCACTATTTCTGCTCTTTATGAGTGAATGATAATGTGTGTATGTGAAACATAAAGACTTTTATATTGTTGGGTAAAATCATAATTGATCATTGGACTAATTTTATGATTTAAATGAATAGTAGGTTAAATGAATATCTTACATTTGAGCTACTGACACCATGCGAATACAATTTTTAACCTGTGATGCACTAAAAACAAGAACAAATTTTAATCTTCTTGGGATCTAAAAATCCTGGAATCAAATGTATAATGTTTGCCAAAATTCATTTTTAATTATTAATTAAAATATTTTGCTTTAAGGTACTTGTGTGTTTCTCTCATGACCCCTATTCGAAAACACCAACCAGTTCCTGAAATGTTGCTGCCTCCATTTATAAAGCATTTTCATTTCTCTTTTTGTGGCTAATGGTGACATTTGCTGGTCCTCACTCTTGGTTTTGCCGTTGAACTTCTTAAGCAAACAACTGCAGACTTAGCAACAGTCTGTTGCTTTCTTAACATGCTTTGCTTTCATTTCCCATTCCCTACCAGTTGCCTGTGATGTTTCAAATGATCTCCATACAGCAATTGAGCAATGGAGAAGTATTCTAATCATGCACTAGATGGCAGAACAGAGATGAAGTTCTCTCTTTATAAAAGGTGTTGCTGTCTGACTTCGGCTCACTCATTTAAACTAATCATGTGTAGTCATCAGCAGTCAGCTCTGATTTCAAAGATATATATAAATAATCATAAAATTACACTTAATGATGTTCTTGTGTACTTAAATTGGTCAAAAAAACACAATAGATTATATAATAGATGTAATTAGTTCTATTTTTCAATGTATGGTAAAATGTATTTATTCTTCACAAGGGGTTAAATTTAACACAACCACTCAGAAACGTTCATTCCAGACCAAAACATATTTTAAACAACTATTATGATATGCATGCAGTTTAACAACCTAATATTAAAAACTGCAAAGAAGCTAAAATGTGAATAAAATTGTTGACCAGTTAAACGCACGACATGCATTAAAAAATAAAGGAGGGGGGGGGGGGGTATCGCCCATGTTATTTGTCAACAAACGACTTTTATTTTGAAAACCGTCTGTTTAGCCGCCATCTTGGGTACTTCTCGAAGGTAGCAATGTTCACATTGATGCATATGACACAGTAAACCAGGCGGAGGGATTGATTAAAAGATCAAAACTGGTGAGATTTGACACTATTTTTGGTTTGCCAAGTCAAACCCATAAGAAGAAATCATTTTACTCCAATGTTAATTTCTATAACTGAATTTCTCTTTCGTATCCTTGGTGACATAAAGGTCTAGCTTGCATAACTAACATAATGAGTGAACTTAGCATAATAATAATTTTGTTTTTGTAAGTTTATGCCATTCATGTGACTCACTTGTGTATCCTGTGAATATCCAGTCATTAATTTGTAGTGTATTGTCATGACATGCCCGGCTCTGTTGGTGCACTAGTCACGAATCGTGATTCACGGTCGCGCAGACTCAGTCGGAATTAAGTCTCTTGTATGCTGTGTTTGTGTGTCAGTAGTTAGTCATCCATGCCTGTGCGCACATTCGCGCAGTTCTCATCAATTAAATCTTGGTTGATTCGTGTGCGTAAACGTGCCATCTTCCCTTTGTTCTTGCAGGAAGTGTCTGGTGTTAAACTAACAGTGTGCCTGTGGTCCTGTTGATAGGAAGGGCTCAGCAGTGCCTGGGTGCCCAGGGAGCCACTGCCTGAGTCCCTAGAGGTAGACACCAGACCACCACAGGACATGAGCGCCGCCAAAGGAGGACTGGTCATCTTCACGGCCAACTCCAACCCCTCCAGCAGAGAGCTGGGCAGGAGGATAGCCGAGTAAGTTGCCACTGGAGGTCCATTATAACATGGCAGTTATATTGGGTAGTTAGGAAAAGTGGTAAGGCATTCATTCTCCAACAGCAGATCTGAGCTGGAACAACTGTATTCTTTTGAGTACCAATGGTTAGTACCAAATCAAGATGTATATATCTATATATATTTAACTAAAGAGGTGTCTTTATCTAACTTAAAGTATATTACCGTTCGAAAGTTTGGGGTCAGTAAGTTTTCATCTCTTTCTTTTTTTTTTAAAATAAATGAGTACTTTTATTAGTAAAGATGCATTAAAGTAACAGTGAGTAGTGTTACAAAAGAATCTGGTCTAAATAAATGCTGTTGTATTAATTAAAGACAACTGTCGTTTTTTATAAACAATAATAATAATGTTTCTTGAGCACCAAATTAAATTAGCATGTTAGATTTTTGGTCAAATAAATCTACCTTTGCTGAGTATAAAAAGCAAAAAAAAAAAAAAAAAAACGCAGACTCCAAACTTTTGAATGGTGGCGTATGTCTGGATGAATCTCACAAAGGCTCGCATTTCGTCAAACAAATAAATAACTTCAAATACTGGTCATTCGTGTGATTTCTGCTGTGTGTTTAAACTGTTAGTTTGCATCATATTGCCCTGAACTTTTGTTCTTACACAGGCGGTTGGGTGTGGAGCTTGGGAAGGTGCAGGTCTATCAGGAGGCTAACAGAGGTGAATTCCTGTTTTCTGCTCAACTTTCTATTAATTATCTGCTTTTTTTTGTTGTTGTTGTTAAATCTACACTAGCAATGGCTGCTGCTGTAGTGGTTGTTCATTCTTTGCGTGCCGTACTGGAGAGAGCAGACAAAACAGAGCAGGGACCTGAGCTACTGTTGGCCAATTAAACTGACAGTCTTTGTTTTGGATCATTCTTGCGTATTGTGTAATGGAGATACGCTTGCACTCCCACATGCAGACACTGTGAAGAAATTCTCCTAGCATTCCCTGCACAGTCAAATCTTTGTGCCAACTTTTAAATAGCCAGTCTGTTTGAGTGAAGTTAAACATTTAGCGTGGATCAAAGAAAAAATTAAAGTAACGTTTCTTTTCCCACAGAAACGCGTGTCCAAATCGAAGAGTCTGTGCGCAGCAAAGATGTTTTCATCATTCAGACCGTGTCCAAGTAAGAAGCCTTAGGGGCCGTTTACACGACAGTTTTCACGCGTTTTACGCGTTTTGGCCCTTCAGTTACACAAAATACGGCATTTTGGTGGTCTGAAAACACACCTTTTTGAAAACGGATTTCAAAGTGTGAGTTTTTGAAAACACTAACACTGTCAATCTGAAAGTTTTGTTGATTCAAAAATAAATAAATGAATGAATAATCATTTTTAAAAAAAGTATATAAATATATATATATATATATTATTGCTTATTATTATTTAAAATTTATTTAAAAGAAGTCCAATTGTAAAGAAAAGTTGACTAAATGGGTAACGTTTTTTCAGTGACACTTTTTTAAAAATATTTTAACTATTAAGGCCAAACTAGTTTTTTTTTCCATCTGGAGTCCTGTTTTGACAGCTCAAACCCCCTGAAGCCTTTGTGCAGCATTATGCAAATTCATGCAAATGAACTCTGTTTGATATTAATACTGTTAAATATATAAATCTCCATTTGTGCGAATTAGGTTTCCTAAATTTCAGTCTCTGAAACATTCCTTCCCTCTCTATCTGCAGGGATGTTAACACTACCATCATGGAGCTGCTCATTATGGTGTACGCCTGCAGGACGTCCTGTGCTCGGAACATCATCGGCGTCATTCCCTATTTCCCTTACAGCAAACAGTGCAAAATGAGGAAGAGGGGCTCCATCGTCTCTAAACTACTTGCCTCAATGATGTGTAAGGCAGGTAAATGAGTCCATCCAAGACTAAACAGTCCCTTCATTTGTGGTTTTTATGGATACTGGACAATTATAGTCCTCTGATTCATTTGCTTTGTATGTTCGCTCTGTCCATTGTGGCTTTGAGCAGGTCTGACTCATCTCATTACTATGGATTTGCATCAAAAGGAAATCCAGGGTTTCTTCAACATTCCAGTGGACAATCTCCGGGCCTCACCGTTCCTGCTGCAGTACATACAGGAAGAAGTAGGTCCTTGCTTGATGCTTGTCTGGATGTCATTTGCATGAGATCTAAAACTCCTGTAGGTACTCTCGTTGTTCTTCCAGTTTGTCCTGCCAAAGCCTTCAGGTTGAATAATAGGTCAGTTCTTGTTATGTTACTAATAAATAGAAAGCAGGACAGTAACCGGATTTATCTGACGCGGAATTTTCTAAGAATAAATTCCTCCACTCAAGATTATTCATTCATTTATTCATGAGAAATGTTCTCGCTTGCTCAGATGGAAGGTCATCTGCCATTAGTAAGTAATGAGCCTTGACTGTATGTGAGTGCATGATGTGTGTGTGTATATCTCTGCCTTTCCTTTTAGATTTTTAAATTGTTATTGCTGGGGTTTTTTTACTTACTTTTGCCTTTGCATTCAGATTCCTGACTACAGAAATGCTGTAATTGTGGCCAAATCTCCAGCATCAGCCAAAAGGTAAAGTCCTATTTTAGTTTTCTGGTGCCATGTCATGTAAAATATCCACGGACCTAAGATAATAGAGACTTGCAGGAGTAATTGACCAGTCAAGTATTTGTCCTATACCAGCTAATAAGAATACAATATTAAAACACATTTAAGCACTAATGAATTATCCTTTCCCACCAAATCCCTCACTTAAATCTCACTGATAGAACTGTATGCAATGGGTGGCACTGTGCAAACATGATGTTGAGGTAATGAATGATGATGATGATGATGATGATGACGATGTGTGATTTCAGATACACTCAAATGTGTCAGTATTTCAATTCCTTCTGGTATATTGATTCTTTTTCCAGTCATGCATTCCACAGAGAAAAAAATCAGCTTTTAAGTTAGAAGGTAAAAGAGAAATGAAAATTAAAATTCACCATCCTTGTTACATGGTGATATAGGGCTCTCAAACAACATCAAAACATCTATAAAAATACAGAGTAGTGCCAAAAAAGCTTTATAAATAATTAGTAAGGGGGAGGTGCAAAGTTGTATTTAGAAAAAGAAGACCGTGCAAGATAAAGATTCTCAACCACTAGGGGGCCTCAGTAAACCTCCATGGGGACAATAAATCTCAAAGTGATATTTCACCCAAAAATGAAAATAATCCCATGATTTACTCACCTTCAAGCCATCCTAGGTGTATAGCACTGTATTTTTTCAGATGAACACAATTGGAGATATATTTAAAAAAATATCATGGCTCTACCATGCTTTATAATGGTAGTGAGTGGGGGGCATGTTTTGAAGCCCCAAAAAAACGCATGCATTGATCATAAAAAAAAATATCCATACGGCTCCAGGGGGTTAATAAAGGCCTTCTGAAGAGAAGTGATGTGTTTTTGTATGAAAAATATCCATATTTAAAACTTTATAAAGTACAAATAACCAGCTTCCGGCAGGTGGTCGTACACTTTGATTTGCAGCAGAATAAGTCTTGACCTCTTGTAAGTCGCTTTGGATAAAAGCGTCTGCTAAATGACTAAATGTAAATGTAAGAGTGACCCCTGACCCGACACATGACGCAATGATGAACGCTGAAGCGTGGAGGATAGAGTAAAACAAAACACCGGTTACGAATTAGAAGTTTAAAATGAGAAATTTTTAAGAGAAATGTCAGGATTTTGAGAAAAGAGAAGAGGAGCTTGAATTTGCTGCCCATCCATATTTGTTTAAACCCGCGAGAGGCGTCTAAGCTTACGATACTCTTACATCCTGCGTCATACATTGCGTCACGGGTTACTCATTTGGTACAAGTCAACTTGCACAGTATGCGGTCGTCCGCTGGGAGCTACTTATTTTTCTTTAAATATAGATATTTTTCTTACAAAAACCCATCGCTTCACTTGAGAAAGCCTTTAATTACCCACTGGAGGTGTATGGATTACTTCTATGATGGATAGATGCATTTATTTTGGAATTCAAAAAATGTTGAAAAAGAATTGTGTGTCTGTCCTTTTTACAGGGCCCAGTCATTTGCTGAAAGATTGCGGCTGGGCATCGCTGTGATCCACGGTGAAGCCCAGGATGCCGAATCAGACCTGGTGGATGGACGTCATTCCCCACCCACTGTCAAAAACATTGGCGCCATCCATCCAAGCCTAGAGATACCATGTGAGAATCTCACCTCGGCAAACTCACTTAGACTGTTTTATTTTTTCCCCTATTCTCTATTCTCTTTTTTTTTTTCTTGCATAGTGCTGATTCCCAAAGAAAAACCCCCAATAACTGTCGTGGGAGATGTAGGTGGACGAATTGCCATCATAGTGGTGAGTTCAAGACGATTGAATGTCTTCAGGGTGCTATTTTAAGTTCTTCTAAAAATAGCAAAGGAAACCTTCCGATCCTTTTTTTTGTTTTGTTTTAGGATGACATCATTGACGATGTCGACAGTTTTCTAGCAGCAGCCGAAACTTTAAAAGAAAGGGGCGCCTACAAGATCTTTGTCATGGCTACTCATGGAATCCTTTCCTCAGATGCCCCTCAGCTAATAGA
This sequence comes from Opsariichthys bidens, assembly GCA_037194245.1. NCBI lineage: Eukaryota > Metazoa > Chordata > Actinopteri > Cypriniformes > Xenocyprididae > Opsariichthys > Opsariichthys bidens. The sequence goes on along the minus strand of CM074277.1, from coordinate 13,518,542 downwards.
GGAGTCCGCCATAGATGAGGTCATCTCATCTCATCATATTCATTTGAGGTTCAGAGTGACAAAGTGTGTTGTCATGAACTGAATTTTTGATGTCTTTCTGTACAGGTAGTTGTCACCAACACCATTCCACACGAGATCCAAAAACTCCAGTGTCCCAAGATCAAGACGGTGGATATTAGCATGATCCTGTCAGAAGCCATTCGCCGCATCCACAATGGAGAATCCATGTCTTACCTTTTCCGTAATATAGGCATGGATGATTAGCAGGGTCAAGTACAGTCAATCTTAACATGTGCACAGAGGTCAAGACTTATTGCCTGTATCATTAACTGTTTTTCCTTTTGTCACCCTGACTTGCTCATCATAACTGCCTCTCCTTGTTGGGTATGTAATATTTTGAAATAATAATTGTACATTCAAAGAACCAGGATGTTCTGCGATGCTACATGATTTCAGTGTCCTAAAATGCTGATGTCAATGCGTTCAGAGGTTTGAAGTGCAGGAATACTCCACCTCTTGATCTTAAATGTTGGCACTTTTATACGATTTTGAAGTACTAGAATTTAAATAAGGACCACTGGATATTACAATTACCTCGTCGTTTGTTTTAGTCATTGATCTTCTGTCGCTCCCTTTTTTTTTAAATAATTGAAGGTGGCCAACAATTACAAAATGTTACCATATATGAAATCTACGCTGTGACATATCAGTGTCAGTGCCTCTTGATTTGTGTAATTATTGTGCCACTTGTAGTTTTTGTGTATCTGTCTGGTAATACTAGGCTAGGTAGTGCTGATGTTAAATTCGAGAATTATTTCATACAAGGCAAAGGTACATTCATAGACCTCAATATAACGCTTAAGATCGAAACTAATGTACTTGATTGAATGTTTTTCCCCCCGCTAGATTCTTCTAACACTTTAACAGAGAGCCTATTTGTTTTGAAGCATCTTTGCCTCATAAATGTTTGGCCTTTGCGGCCAGAATTTCTAAATATATTGCCTGTAAGAACTTGACTTCTCATTTTCAAATGAAATGCAGGGTTTTTGTTATGTAACTAATATTTCAGGCTTTTGTATTTATTCACAGCACTTGATGATAATGAATAAACAACTTAAAGACTATCTGGTGTCATGTGTGTGCAGTGTTTATTTAGTGATTCGCCCTTGTCTCAGGCCAGGCTGGCTGATTGACAACTAGTTTGGCAGAACAGAACTAAAATTTCCAGTTTGTTGTACCATGATAGTCTGTTCTAGACTTCAAGCATGTGCAGTTCACTGGCTTTTAAGATCTGCCTTTTATATTCACCAATTATAAGCCAACAGAGGGCAGTCAGCACTTCACAGACCTCCTTATCCAAATACATCTGCAGTATGCTATCAACAAGGTCATAGGAACGATTTTATGGAGTGCAAAAACTAGACCGCATTTTAAGCAGATTTGGAGAAAATCCTTTTCCAAGTGCATACATTATCCTGGTGAATTTGATTCGCTGTTCAGTAAGCAGTCCCCTTATCTAGATCTGCATACTGTTCTCATATGGGTTCATTAAAGGAAAATACATTTTAAAGGAATATATATATATATATATATGTAGATAAGTAGCAGTGAGATAAACGATAAAGAGGGTTCCTGTTTCACCCTGTGGGCAGAAAATACTTCTGACATATAGCAATGACAGTGTTGGAAAGTACCGCTCTACAAATCTTAAGACGTATGACCAAATTAATCTTTCAGCTAGTTTCACAGGGAAGTAAAAATCCTCTTGTATTTCTTCTTTTCCTGCAAATACTTCCTATACAGATATTTTTAACCAAAGCAGGGTAGCAAACGGTTGTTCTATGTCTGTATTTAGTGAGTGTTGTGTTGCCCACAAATGCTTGCTCAAAACCAAGCTTCAAAGGGATAGTTCAACCAAAAACGAAAGTTCTGTCATTATTCATTATATTCACCCTCATGTTTTACAAATCTGTATTACTTTGTTCTGTGGAACATAAAAATGCTTAAAAAATATATACAAGTAATATATACAATTTTTTGTCTATACAATGAAACAATGTTGATTTTGGACCCTGTTGAATTGCATAAATTTTGATGACATAATTTTAATTTGACGTGAAATATCTAGCACCATTACTGTGTGTGTGCCAAAATGCCACTGCACTATTATTGTGTGATGTGTACACACCAAACTGGCAAGAACACATTATGATCATAAACAATTCTAAGCGTTCTTAGGTTGGGTGTGAGTTATGGTGATGCTCTTCTTTATGAAATGGCATCTCAAGTGGACCTTTGTCAAATTAACTGTCTGAAAATGCTTGCTGCTACATTTATGGCCTTTATTTGCCTGCTATGTAATCATAAAACTGACTGATCTAACTTCCATGTAAATTACCCAGCAAAGGTTCCTGAGTTATGGCCTTAAAGCTTAAAACTATAACATTATAGAAAGCCACAAAAAAAGCAGAACTGTCAACAAAAGCAAATTACTGAGAAATCAAGTTTATAAAGTTTTTAGACTTTCTGATCTTTAAATTTAAGGTACCAGTCAGTTGAAAGTATTATTCCTACTTTTTGTTGGGTAATTTGTTAACAACAAGGTCTTTATTACCTGGAGTAAGATATCTATTAGCGTTAGCATCCTATTCGTGTCAATGGCAGTTGCTTGTCTGGTCCAGGACACTGCCAGAAATATGCAATTGCAATTCTGCCATCTTTGCACATTTGGGCTCTCAGTTCTCGATACAACTGTTTTTCACTTGAACTGTAAAGTGATTAACTCTGGAGTTTCTGGAAAATTACATCATGTTAAAGATGTTGGCTGATGACACCACAGAAAACTGACAGCCCCAAGCAAACAATAACTTAAAAAGTAGCCAAACTGAAAGAAATTGTGTTGTGTGATACTGTAAAATCATGTTTGAAGTGTCTTAAATAAGTATCAATGATGGAAAAACATCTTCATATACTGAAATAAAGGAATAAAGTCCATCCGTAATCAAGTGAACTCTGTCCTGGAAGGTCTGTGTGTACAGTCTGGGGTTTCTAATCTAAAACTCAACTAAACAAAGTCTAGAGTTTCTGACTTAAGTCTAAATGAGTAGACAGCACTCATATCCAGTGTTTCCTTTAGTATACAATTTAGCTAAACTCAGCCCATAAAAGAATCAGGACATAACATGCAATGCAAATTGTGAACTATACATGATTTAATGAGGCCCATAATTCATCATTTACAATAAGCTGAATGAAAAAAAAAAAAGAAGATTTACATATTAATTGCTTTAGGGACAATCATAAAGCTTTATCTAAACTCTGCATCTGTAATTTACATAAAACGTTCAGTTTCGAAAAACTTGTTTGTATAGGGAAAATCCTGTTAGCTTGAGTGCGTTGTAAGAGGGTGAAATTCTGTTTGCTAAATGGAATAAATAAAACAGTTTTATGTGAGATCAACTCACATAGTTCACTAAAAGTTTAATAAAAACATTACATACTAAAATTACACAGTGGCTTTTTTATTTCTATTGCACATCATTACTGAAATCAGTATGCAACAAAGTAATTGAACTGCACTTTGTTGCCTTATTCTAGCTGCTTGGTGGCGACCCTTTAAATGCCTGCTTCTTTACATGTCCTGGACTTAAAATTCCTGAAGAAGAGCAGCTATATTTTGTAATGGATGCAGAACGTTTCCTGGAAGCATGTGGCTGCTCTGACTGCCTGATCCTAGGTGCAATCAGCTGGACCAGAGGCTGTTTTTGGGGAGAGATAGGACCATTTGGTGATGTGACTGTCCAAAGGGGTCTATGGGAAATTTGTGTTGACTTAACTGGAGTGACTGCTCCTGTGGACAATTTTTCAGGAGATGGAAGTAATGTAAGGATTGGCTTATTCTGCCCAAGTGGTTTTCCAAGTGATGGCAGCTTGCTCTGCAATCCAGCTTTAGGAGCTCGAAGTCCAAATGAGCGATTGCTAGTGTCTGCTTTGCTGATGGTTAACTTGGGCAACCCTCCTCTTGCTTGAATAGGAATTCTGGATGATGTTTGATGTGGTTTCTAGGATGAAGAACAGCACATTATTAATGAGATTATCCTCAATCCAGTTCTCCAAAATGATTTCTAATTGAACAAGTGTTTGCTTCTCGGTAGTTCAGTAAGAAATTCTTACCTTCTTAGACAGACACTCCAGCTTGGACTTTGCCTCTGGCAGGTTCTTGTTCATCTGATTTGTACAAATATGTTCCCCTTCTTGTTTCTCCTCAACCAGAGCTACTGGGTGACATGTTTCCTTCTTATTCCTACTGTAAACATCATGGCCCAGCTGATTCTCTTTACGTTTTCTATCATTTGTAGTTTTCAGTTCTATAGGCCTAGTTTTGCTTGACTTTTCTTTTCTCAGTGCAGCTCTTGGTCTTATGGGATCAGAATTGTTCAGCTCTGTCTCTTGGGGGTCCGAATCCTCTAATATCAATAACTCAATTGTTTCAAACTGTTCAGGCAGTTTCTCTTGAGGATTGTGCTCCTCAGAATTTATCTTTAACACTGCTGGACTGATCTCATTATTCTGCAGCCTTAAGTGCTCATTCACATGCTCTTCAGATTTGAGGTTGGATGGATGATTTGATCGAGAATCTAAATAAGTCAATGGATTTTTCAGTTCCTCAGTCTTAGGCAACTCCACAGACTTTGTTACCTCAGTCTCTGGAATTACAGAAGTTATATCTGCCGCTTTATCTTGCAGTATTGAGCTCCTAGATTCACTGCCTGTTGCCAAACACAGTTTGTTGATAGCATTAACCTCGTACTGTGGGTCCTGTAGTGGCGGTTTAGTAGTTGACTCAGGTAATTGTACAGATAATCCCTCACATATTAAATCTACAGTTACCTCAGGTTGCAAGCCCTGCAGTGGCAGTTGTGCAGTTTTCTCAGCTAACTTTACAGACTGTCCCACACATTTTACATCTTGACTTACCTTAGATTCTAAGTCCTGAAGTTGCGGTTTTGAATATTTCTCAGATAACTGTACAGACTTTCCCTCACATATTAAATCCAGATGTATGCCAGATTGAAAGTCCTGTAACGGTTCTATGTCAAGTTCCTTACACACTAAATCTAGACTTACATCAAGTTGTAAGTCTTGCACTGGCTCTTTTTCAACTTTCTCAAATAACTCTAAAGTGTCTGCCTTGGTCTGTATCTCTAAAATTTCCTGAGAAGCCCTTATCTCATGTGCCTGTAAAAAGTTACTCATTGATTTGCTCTCTACTACTGACTCTGATGTAACTTCAGACACGTGTTCTTGTTGTCTGAGAACTTTCTCATCCAGCTGTGTTTCAGTATTATCTTCAGACCCTAAAACTGCCTTAATTTCTTTAGCCACTATGTGACTGTCAACTGTTATTTCTAGCATGTGTTGAAATTCAGGCTGCTCCTGTCCAGAATCCGTTTTAGGTTCATTCTTTTCTTTCATGTCCTTACAGCTTAGCTCAGATGGTATTTCAGCTTCCAGTACGGGCTTAAGTAGATGTGAATATTCATTCAGGATGAAGTTCTCAACTGAGCTTGATTTCTCATGAACCATCCCATGAATATCTGAATTCAAACCCACTGTGTCACTGCATTCGAAGTATTCCTCTGAAGTTGAAGAGAAGTTGACACAACCATTAGTCATCTGTGAGAAACAGTGAGTTTCACTATCTTTGCCTGGCAGTTTACTATCATTTATTATGATACCTTTGTCACTTTCTTGGGCAAGGGTGGTTTCGGAAGGTACAGTTGGTGTTTTGAACTCTGTAGATAAGAAATTGAAGATAATACTGCAAGAGGTTTTCAAAAGTTTTGGAGTAAATAAGGTCTGTTTATTATCCAAATCCAGATCTTGAGTTGAGGATGAATTTGAACCAGGAACTTCCTGCTCTTGATGACCAGTTTTGATTGGATTATGCAAAGATTCTTGCGTTTTTTCAGGCACAAAGAAATCTACTACAGACCTTATGTCAGCTACAGGGCTAAAACAATCATAGTACACATCAGACAATGAAGAGATACTGGAGTCACAGTTAGACATCTGTGTACCATCCCAGACATTTTGGTTTGTCTCTGGTTTTGTATCTCTGTGTTCTTGAGGGGCAACATCAATTAAGTCTTGGTCATCCTCAAGGCTTTGCTTCGCAAAAGATGTGTCTGGGATTGCAAATGAGTCACCGCGAGTTTCGTTATACACTGCTAATGATAATTCCATGTCAAGATTGTCAGAGGTTTGGGCAGGACATTTCAGAGGTTGTGGAGTATCCAGGGATTGCTTTGTATCTGAGAATCTTTTGTCTTGAGTAAAAGGCACATTGGGAATTGCATTGGGAAAGTCTCTTTGAGTGTGAATGTTTTTACTCTGCAAAGATGTAGAGATGTCAAAGGTGTCTTTTTCCATTACGCATAGTTCCTCTTTATCAACGTTACTACAGGCAAGCACATGCAGTGTTTCTGGCTTTTCTGAAGGCAAGATAAGATCCTCACTCTGGCTGCTTGTTTGATGTTGATTTTGATCAAAATTCTTCTGCACTTCTAGTGATGTTTGCTTCTGAGCTGGACCTTCAGGATCAGAGGGAGTTTGGGATATGGGTCCAGGACAAGCCCCCAGAGATAAAAATTCCTTTGGCTTATGAAAAGGATCCTTGAAACGGATGGCTTGAGACACTTCAAAGAGCTCTGAACGCATTAGGTGAGCTTGCAATGGCTTGTTGGAGTCTCTTATGTTAATGAATCCAATCACATCACTCGGTGGGTCAGGATCAGGCCAGGTCGGCACATAATTGATCATGTTCGCCTTTTCCAGGTTGAGTAGTCCTGGGTGAACAGGTGGCACCACTGGGATGTCTTTGATTTGTTTGATGACTTCCACCTGATTCTTGGAAATGCCGTTCTTGGCACTTGTCTGGTCAGACACAGGTCCATTGGTAGTGAAAGCGCAGTTGGAGACCAGAGTGTATTTTGGGTTAATGAGCTTGAGTGCCTTGGTTGTTGAGGGAAGTAGAGTGGGTACCACCTGAGGGAGGAACTCAGGTTCAGGCTCAATGCTCAGATTAATCTTGCTCAGGCACACTCCATTAGACATCACATACATGTCCTGAAACAATGTGTCAAATGTGTCGACTACTTGGCCGGTAAGAACGGTGATGAGGTTTCTGTCCAGTCTAGAGGCAGACCATGTGAAACTGAAAATAAAGAATACCTTTTTAATTTTTAGTAATTATATATGTTAAGGATGTATTCATCTACTAGAATCGGAAATTAGGTTAGGTCTAACCTTGTTAAACCAGGTTGACCAGACTTACCTATATGACCCTGAGACTGCTTTATCTCCGTCAATAAACATGAACTTCTGGCTTTGGCTTCCACACACTCTCTTTGAGGATCGACTGAAAAATTGTGACCCTCTGATGCTGCGCACTCTCAAGTTCTGATGTAAAACAGAGTTCAGCATGTTTAGTTAATGCGTGGATGAAAAAATATCCACAATCAAAAGAAATTCTCACACAATGGCAAACAACTTTCATTAATACAAAAGTAGATTATGACAGAAATTATGAAAGTAATGAAAGCTAATGAAAATTGACCTGCAAACAGGGATTTATGTGTACCATGAGGGTTATTTAAAGGTATATAAAAGGTAAAAAAATGCCTTTTATTTTTTGAGACATAGGCTACATTCACATTGTCATTTTTGGGGATTTACAACCACATTAACTTACAGGTGTGAGTCTCGAAATGTCCCAACTTACAACAACAACTTACAGTAGCATCTCAAATACAGTCTGTTTGAACATGCAACAGGAGTCAAGCCCGTACACACAGTAATATTAAATATAGCGATGTCCATAAAACTGAAAAGTCCTATCAATAAAGACAAGCCGCAAGTTCATCCATCAAATCTTCATTAACTGACAACCGCTTTTATATCAGGGTGGAGAGTGTAGTCGCAAGTAGAAACAAAGTTGATGGGAGTCGCTCCGGTGGAGAACAGTGACTGGATCTAAAACCTTAAGATGACACACAGCTCATATCTCCATCGCCGTAAGTCACCAATTGCGAAACCACACACGTAAACCCGTAAATGTGGCTCTCTTGCAATGTATGACGTGACAGACAACCAGTTGTCCAGTCAGGTTCCATTCGCACAGTGATTCACAAGTTCACACTTACATATAATTAAATAGGGTAGAGGTTATGCATATTTGGTATGCTGTCCAAGGGGAGGGTTCTGAGCTCGGAATTTGGCCCGAATCCAGAGACATTACACACATATTTCTAATAAATCTCTTACCATCACTGATACAGTATAAAATTCTGTTATTTCAAAAATGTGTTGCAAAATTATGTAACATCAGCATAAATCTTTTTCCATCGCAAAACAAGAGCATCAAGAGTCATAAGAGCTCACAGTTGCCCGGTTTGGAAAAGTAGACTTTCTGGTTTGAAGTAGGCTTCTTAAGTTATCTTCTCAGTTGTTTCTGCACATTAAACTGCAGTGTTTAATAATGTTATGTTTCTTTTCTGCTAATTAATCTTTAAGAGATAATATTAAATTGTAGGGCAAAAGAGTTTGCAATATGAATTGTGACATGCCTTGAGGTGTCCAGTGTGCATGCCTGCTTTCTCACACATTTTTAGAAAGTGCTTCACTCCAGTGGCCTCCAGCATAATGTAAACAGCAACCTTTCGCCTATAGCTTGCATCCAGGAGATCTTTGAAGATGTCAACATCTGTGAACAAGTCCATGACAATTGCAATAACCTGCAAAGGGACAGGCATTAATGAAAACATAAGAATTTTGTGGCAAAAAAGACACATTGTAATATTTGTCAAAAACATACTGTAATCCAAATATCCAAGATTCAGAAAAGTGTACGGGATACTCTAAGGACAATCCCAAATATCACCAGTATAGGGTCAAATAATTGCATATTATATTATCAGCATACTAATTTGAGTGAAAAGTTGAATCAAACAATTTACAGAATTTGAGTGTGTTTTGCCTCAATGCAGCAGCACTCAAGCTGCATGAAGTTTGTTCAAAACCGGGTGCTTATGTCCTCCCAGCATGATGTTGAGATCAACATGATCAAAAGATTATCTCAAGCTTCAATGGAAGAAAGATCTGATATTTTAAGTAAATTCTGCAATGATTTTGAGATTTGGAATATCACATTTTCAATGTGAACTTTATGTACACAAAATGTGCCTAGTTTTATTTATTTGCTATTATTCACTTCATATAAGTATGCATCTTTATACGAAGTGTTTTAATATTTACCTTCCTAATTCTAAAAGTTCCAGCAGTGCCCAGCCCTAACCCTCAGAGGGCGGACAATGACATCAGCCTGTTTTATGAGCTTGAGCACACACGTGTATTCTGTCCTATGAGTCTCTCTCTCTACATGTTCACTGGACTTTGATCAGTGTATTATTCACCAGAGATGAGTCACAACAAAAATCACAAAATCATTCATTCCTACCTTCTGTGCTTGGCCGATCATTTTTCTAACGACCTCTTTAATATGTGACTGACCCTCAAAAGGGGGTTGAGTGTACACCTGAACACGCGTCACTCCGCGGTAGGACACCCGGTCCAGCCATCCGATGTCCAGCTGTGGGATCGAGCAGTCCGAGAGGTCGGGCCAGTACTGCAGAGAAAGCTCTTCCCCATCACTTTCCCCGTACAGTTCTGCGTTGTTATCGGGGGAACCCGGGCAATACACCTCCACAGTGTTGAGAATCCTCTCAAGTTCAAGGTCTGATAGAAAGCAGCGGATGTTGTTTGTTCTCGTGAAGTCCTCGAAGGCGTGCTGTCCATCATGTATAAGTGTCTCCAGCGCGAGTCTCTGCTCCTCGCTGTAAAGGAACTCCGGCTTGGACTCGTTAGTGCGCAAGTTGACGTGGTTGTTATCAAGGCACTGAACCTGTGACAGTGCCATTACTTCAATTTTTTAAACAGCATTTAAAAGTTTTTTTTTTTTTTTTTTTGCGTTCAATTATGTAATTGAAAAGTTTAGTTGAACTATTTTAACAAGCAATGTTAAATTTAAATATTATACTCAAAAAGGTGCGCGCGCACAAGGTCCGGTTCACTCGCTTCAGCTGCTCATCCAGTTGATCCTGTCAGGAGTGTGTGGTGTGTGTTCACTTCACTCACGGATGAGAGAAGGTAAGCTCGAACACCTCAGTCACGTGACTCACTATCAACCAATGGTGAAAGAAACCATTATGATGTTTTATTTACCTGGGCGTCTAGTACTTGTTGTCTAATAGTGGGGAAGTTTTACGCCAGTTTGAGGGAAAAAAGAACAGTTATGTCGTGCAAGACTTGTAAATGTAAGTTTGTATTATTTTTAATTTAATTCTTAGTACAAAATTTTCAATGATTTATTTTTGAAATGATTAAAAATGACCCTGGTTCAGTCACATGATGCATTTTGCTCACTGATTGTTCTGATACTTGCGCATAAAAAAAAGACAAACCCTTCATGTGGTCATTTAAAACATGGGCCTTTGTATCAAGAAAGTATAATGAATATTTATATTTGTATTCTAATGTATACTAATTCTGATTATGTATGAAAATATATGTTGTTTAATAAGTACTACAGCTACCGCTGACAAGCCCATATATAGCAACCTGAATTTTTAAAATTCCCATCTGAGGTATGACTGTGTATAATTTATGTTGTCAAAAATGGAAATTGACCACAGACCTTCATTTACTCAAATTATTGTCATTATTCACGACAATATATATAAAAAAGGTTTTAGGAGCTGACACCTCATCAGAATTTGAAACAATGGAAGATGAATACTTCTTGAACGAACTTAATAATTTCATGTCAAGTTTAGTCATTTCCTGGCTTGACCCAATAACCATTTTGTGCTCAGACTGAAGATTATTTATGACTTGTTTATATTCTTCAATATTCAATATATCATCATAATGGTAAAATTTACATCATCAAAAGAAACAGACAATAACAGTTATAAACAACATATACACAGAAAAGAATTGAAATAAATATAGCAATTGATTGATGAAATGTTTGAGCTAATATCCAAATTTGTAAGCAAAGTGCAGTGAAGAGATTGCATTAATAAAATTCATTAATAAAATTTACAGTTGCATTTTAATACACAGTTATTAATACTAAAGTATGTGTGGAGATTTTTTTTTTTTTGATTGAGTGATGCTGGACAGTTTGAGGGCTTTTATCCTAAAAAGCAGAAATGTGTCATCTTAGTGTCAACAACATAATTATGTTTTAGAAACTGTTCATTTCATTAGGTTTGCTTGTTCCATTGTTATTGTCAGACACACTTCGGCTGTCGTTCTAAACCAGTGAACGATGCTAAGATTCAACTGCTATGTACACGCAGTGTTGTTACTGTCCTTCAGAGTCACTGACAGATGGGCTTGACGTACTCAGGGGGGAAAAAGCCCACACATCCACGGCAACGACCTTTCCAGCGTTGAGAATCTGAGCAGTCCAGCAGGTCTATGACATCACCCCGCAGGAAGTGCAGCTGGGAGTTGTGCTCTGGACTGAAGTCAAACAAGGCATGGGCTTGAAGGGGCCTCTGATGGGAAACAAAAACAGACAAAGGTCATTATTGCTGTGCCTACCTTCACATTTCCACATTTAGGTCCCTTTTGCTGTCATACTTTATGTGCCTCACTATTACGATTAAACCTGAAATATTTTTCATAGTGTCATAACTGATGTCTAGTGTATTATTGCTAAATGACAAAACATTTAATATACAATGCATCCTTGAAAAGCCTGACATAGTGTGTAAACATGCTTCACTCCAAGTAATCACTTCTGACATCTCTGTGCTCACGAATCTGAATACAAATGTATTTTCCTTTGGCATCTGAAACACAACATTTATTTGTACACATTTGCTGTCTTTTCCGATCAAATCAATATTTTCTTGCTCTTTGGTGAAAAACAAAACAAAAACAAATCTGGCTGTCATTTCAGAAACATTTAAGTATGAAATTTTAATTGCAGCTGGCAAAATGTTGGTACCCAGTACAAAATATTAAAAAAAAAAATTGCTGTCTTTGTAAGTTTTATCTTACCTTTAGTGATGTGTTTGGATGTGTATCCTTCAGAAACACATCCCTTTCTTTTGCAATGCTGTTGGTCTTGTAGTAGTCCACAAGTTGATTTAAGGAAGGGAAGATCTCCTCCCAAACAAAGTAATAGCCATTTCTATTCTTTAAGACCTTGAAATGCTGTACGTGATCCCCATAGCTGGAAAGAAGAGACAAGAATAAACACATGGCACCATAGAATGTCAGAGTACTTACAGAATAAGCCCTCTAGGATAGCATACAGTCGCCCTCAAAAGCATAACACTTTAAATCACTCTTAAGCCCAGTGTATACTTTGTTTATTTACTCGTATGCTAGTGCATGCGCACAATCGAAGGCACAGCCTTGGAAAGTATACTTCATTTGACTCGTACACATACGCACACGTTCGACGCAGTTTTGAGCAATAAGTAAACATATTTGTATTCTTTCATGCTAGAGTTGTACACATGAGGGTACTTTCTAACCTCTACGCACAATCTCTTGCCTATATAGGCCTCCATTGTCGCTGTAGCTTGCATGCGTTCCGGTCTGTTCTGTTTATGCAGTTTTTCTTTGACCACCTGCTGAGTCGATGCCCCCAGGGCACAGTTGCCACCTTGTGGATAAACTAATTACTGCCAAAAAAATTAAATGCGCATGTGCGACCAAAAATCCGCTGGTGCACAAACATGTTTCTAAACAGGTTTTCCAAACCAGTGTTGTTTTATTATTTATTTTATAGAACACCTAATTAATACTATTTTGATTTAGCTTTTATTTTAAAATGTATTTCTATTTAACTTTTATTTATTTTTACTTCAGTTTCAGTCATTTTCAGTCATTTGTAATGTATTAATACATTAATACAGTATTCTAATACTACTATTTATTTCATTCTAATAAATATATTCAGATTTATTTCAGTTAAGGAACGCATTAGTTTTAGCTAACAATAACTAAACCCCCCTCAGGTAACTGTCCATGGAAACTCAGTGTCAGCAGTACAAAGGTTGCCATTCAGACATTATTGGCAATCAGGTTACAACAATATGATTTAATTAGTCGATTGTAATTCCGTTTTGAGCAAGACTGAAATTACAGTTGCTTAAAAACACATACACTTTTAAACCAAAACATTTCAAAGGAAGAATTGACACAGCTGAGTGGTTTTATTTTAAAATTTTAGGATCTGTGAACCGGATCTGTACTTGGAGCAGACCAAACAATTCACAACAATTAGTTGGCATGTTTAAAAAAAGTTTAGATGTTTCTTTGATTGCGTTAAGTTAGAAAGCTCATTGATGTCTTTAAGAGTCTCTGCAAATACGCTTTTTAAAGCTGTGATAACATTGAAATAATTCAGCATTTGAAACACAACACGGCAAACTTTGTTCTTTCAACTGCATGACAAAGACATGTATAAAGGCAAATTGTGCTTTATGAATATTAATAAGATATCTTGAAATTTCAGAGTAAAGTAGATCAAAGGTAGATGCATGAGTCATTTCATGATATTTGTGTGTGCTCACAATGATACACATCTGTCTGCTTTCTGCAGTGCAGCAATGATCAAATTCATTTGTCACTCAGATTACCTGCAAACCAAAAAAAAAGGTGAAAACTGTAATTTTGGATTGCTTGAATTTTAATAAACCTAAAAGCTTGTGACTGTCAATGTGAAATACTGCACTTCCTCAAAAGTTTCCTGAACCTCCAGGGTGGATGCTTCATCATGCTATTTAAGGGCTGATTAAATTAGTCACAAGCACGGCCTTGAGTCACAAATTCAGTTAAATGACGTTGTTTCAACAGAAATAAAGTCTTAAACAAGTTCAGATAATTTCCCATGTAATTTCCATGTGATTTAGTTTTCTTGCAAGTCACTCCACTGATGGCCTGAAGGTTTTTGTGCATGATATACTGGAGATGATAGGAGCGTTGGTGAGAACAGAATCTGTACTTAAATATAGATGGGCATGAGTTAGTGGTTCGTCAGCAGATCCTGTCATATCTCTCAGCCATCGGTGGCATTAACAATGACCTACATTCAGTGCTTAAATCTTCAGCGCTGTTGTGGTTTACAGCACTGCAGGTACATCTCGCATGTGTTGAGGTGACAGCAAATGGCTGTGGTATGTTGCATGGCTTTCAGTTTACTGCTTTAACAAAGCTGTTTTATTTCACCTATAATGCCCCTTTTACACAATGCAATTTAAGTCTCTGGTGTCTCCAGAATGTGTCTGTGAAGTTTCAGGTCAAAATACCCACAGATCATTTATTATAGCTTGTCAAATTTGCCCCTATTTGGGTGTGAGCAAAAACACATTGTTTTTGTGTGTGTTACTTTAAATGGAAATGAGCTGCTGCTCCCAGCCCGCTTTTCAGAAGAAGGCAGAGCTTCAACAGCTCACACTTCGTTGCTCAACAACAGCAAAGCTGGAAAATCTCACGCAGCCACAATGACATTTGTCAGTAACGGTTTTCAGCCTTACAGTGTTCAAACTGGAGTTGGAAACTGATGGAGAGGCTCAGGCAGAAGTTACAACTTTTAGAATACAACTGGACGTTTCTGAACGGTTAGTGGATAAATTAATGTCATTGCTGTGGAGTTGATATAGATAAGTAGAACTCATCAACTAGCATGTGCCGTCGTGATAATATTTTGTGCAAATCCAGTTTGAGTTGAGTTGACCCTCGTTTGTGAAGCAGTCCGGCGTAAAATGACGGCATCAACATCTCTCGACTACAACAACTCTTCCTCTTCTCTAAAGCAGCCCAACATGGTCTCACCCCCTTTGTTGCGTATTCTCGTGGGCAGGGTTTGTGTAAATGTTGGGGTTAGTGATGTCATCAACCTGGGAAGAAGCTCATTGTAGTCCCTACCATCCGTTTGTTGTAGTCCTTAAACAGCGAATTCTTTAAAAGAAAATATCTCCCTTTGCATTGAACTTTGAGTCATAATTTTGCAGTTGTTTATGCTCAAACAGCAACATTACTCACTAACTAAAGTTAAAAAAGTGAAATTATAATCAACCACCACTTTTTTATTTTTGTCTAGTGAACAGCCCAGTGGTAGCTTTAGCTCCTCAATGCAGGATTACCTGCTTGGTGGCATTCTCTCCTTTCACTGAAGATGAATGACTGGCTGTAATCTCTGCTTTGACTTTTTAGCAACATAATGAAACCTAAGAAAAAAATATTGTTATAAGTGGTTGCTAGAATTTTCTGGATCATTTCTAAGGTGTTGCAAGGGTGTTCTGGGTGGTCGCTAACTGCATGCAAGTCTAGTGACTGCTGAGGTGTTATAGGTATTTTTAGCATATTGCTAAGTGGTTACTTGCTTGCTCTGAGTGGTTGCTATTGCATTGCTAGATTTTTATTGTCAGCCAGGCATGAAAACCTCTCAACCAGACGCATGTTTCATTTAGGTCTGTATTACAAACAGTGAGGGACTAGCTGCACTTAGGATGAAGAGTTTAATATTTTTAAAGTCAGGATTTTCAGGTTTTTCCAGTAGTAATAGGGGTGTTTGCTTTAGCAATGTGAACAAATATAGAGCGATTGCAATGATCATGCCATTCAAGCCATCCAAGCCTGGTTAAGTCAATTTCCCACTTTAAGACAGAGCAGATGGTTCACTACTAGACATTTCACAGCTGCGTTATCATCACCTTGAACAGACTTGACTGATGCCTTGCAAACAGCAGAGGATGCATTCATGTGTTCAGAAATTCGAAAAACCAAATGGTGCCTTTACACATACTAATTATAATTTTATGTTTTATTGAGATGATTATTTATCCTCCAACTAATAATAATAATAATTTCCTATTTAAAATTGATATCATAAAAACATTTATAAAATATTTTTTGTATGTTGTATCTGTATGCATTTAATGTGCATTGATCTAAATAAGTATTTTCAAGCACTTTTCAACAAAACTAAACATTTCAACTAAACATACTATTAAAAAGTTTAGGGTTAGCAAGATTTTTTTTAATGTTTTTGAAAGACATCTCTTGTGCTCACCAAAGCTGCATTTATTTGGGCATAAATACAGTAAAAATATTCATTGTGAAATGTTATTACTGTTGTCTATATGAGTATTTCCATTGGAATAAACTAAATTTATGTCTGTGAAGTCAAATATGAATTTTCAGCAGCATCACTCCAGTCTTCAGTCTCATGATCCTTCAGAAATCATTCTAATATGATTATTTGCTGCTCGAGAATAATTTCTTATTATTTTCATAATATCTTCTATAAAATGCTGATTATAAAATAATCGGAGCTTCTGAGTTTTCTTGTTATCTCGTCAAATTAACCTGATTCAAACCTAGGTGACATTGGACATTAATGGCCAAAGTCATCAAAAATTTACATTTTTAAAATCGGAGGCATTCAAAGATTTACATTTTTGAATTACTCATCACTATGACCTTGATTTGTCGGTTAACAGCGTTTATGGACATTAAACCAAAATGTCCGAGTTAGATTTCAGTGATCACATCACACCTGTGTCAGTCTGATTAGTAATCAGTATCCTCAGACAGGGCTTTCTCAAGGAATGCATGGGTGGACAGTTTGTAGCTGTGTCAAATATTAGCCCTAGACCTGTAGACCAGCTGCCAGTTCCTCTTCTCATAGTGTGTTTAATCTCACAATAACCCAAGCCGATGCTTCCACACCTGAGGCCAGCCCTGTTCATGACCGCAGTGCTGATTTCCCAGCCAGCTCATTCCCAGGATCCCAGACAGGTTCTGCCATCCAAACCCAACTCAGCCGTCAAGAAGTGGATGGTAACGAGCCGGACAGAATAACAATGTGATGCCAGCGCCAGCGCACTTGATGAATTTTAAGCGAAATCTTTGCTGCACCGTAATAGCTTTCTGATGCTCTCATTTTCAGACAACTTCATGGTACATTTTCTTAAGCAGCAGGGGATATTGGTGTCCTTTGCAAAGTAGGTCAGATGGGTTTTGATGGACCCTACAATCTTTCTTGTTATTTAATTTCTAGTTATACTTTTATGACAACAAATTACCTCAATCCCCAGGAACAGCGTAAAGAGCAGATTATGCAGGTTGGGATGTGTCTTACCTCACTGACATAGAGAACTCCCCAGGTGCACTCTCACTTTCTCTAACTAAGAAGCTTCCACATTCCCTCTGGCGCAGTCGATTCTCGGCTACATGTCTGGAGATACGGCCAACAAACCATCTGTGGGCGAGATAGAGGGGAACAACAGCACTATTAGTGATGCAATAACAGCTAGACAGGGCACATGTGTCTAGCTGTTCACTGTCGCATGATCCTTCAGAAACCATTCTAGTGTGCTGATTTGGGGCTCAATTATTATTGGTGCTCAATTATTAATAAAGGTTCTTATTATCAATGTTGAAAACATTGCTTGATATGTGTTTGTGGGAACCGTGAAACTTTTTTCATGATTCTTGAATGAAAAATGCAAAAGAGCAGCATTTATCTGAATCTTTATATAACATAACATAAGTCTTTACTGTCACAATTTCATGTATAAATTTAATGGATAAAAGTATTAATTTCTTTTTTATTTTAATTTTAAATCTTACACAACCAGGGAAATATTTGGGGTATCATGTTTTCCACAAAAATATTATTATTTATTATTTAAAATATTATTATTTTCAAAATTGATAATGATAAATCTTATGCGAGCACCAATCAGCACACAAGAAGGATTTCTTGTACACACACACACTAAAAATCCTGGGTTTTTCAACCCATATTTGACCCAATCATGGGTTAAAACAACCCAGCATGTTTTAGAATGTGTATATATATATATATATATATAGGCATAGATGTTTCCAGGAATAAAATATCTCACACATAAATGACTATCCACACCTTCATACCAAGCAGTTTCTCACATGCACTCTTTTAACATTTACAAATTGTCTTTAGTGGTGTACTATTAGGACAATAGATATAGACTGACACATATATTGTGCGTGTATTTACACTGTCTATACTGACATACTGTAGGGCTATAAATTAAGTTTATACTGGAATTTCAACATATGATAACACACTTTTGGCACCAAATTTGAGATTTACGTAGTGTTAACTCCATCTGCGAAGCAGGAGACTAAAAGTAGCCATTTTCACTCTGTCTAATCTCACTGTTGTAGCTAAAGAAATTGAATTTGTATTGCCAGGACCATTCTGCGCTAGAGTGAATCAAGACTATACCAAAATACACAAGTCAAACCAATACTTTCCAATATTTACGGACATAAAATTGCACTTACGTATGTGGCCTGATGCTGATGTAGTTTTTAGGTACGTAGCCCTTCCTGTTCACCAACTCTGCTGTGTACCAGTTAGGATCATCTTCCATATTAGTGATCTAGTTGAAGAACAGGCAGATAAGCTTTGACCAAATCAAATCATTGGTAGCAGACAAAAGCTCTGTATGTATAATCCAAGTCAAACCAGCTTATACCTTGAGCACATCTCCCTTCTGAAAGCTAAGCTCGTCACTTTCCGTTGCACAAAAGTTGTGAAGAGCTACTGCTTCCATCCTGAGTCCACTGAGCTGGAGGTGAAGCCAAACCCTAGAAGATCAATGTGGGTAGACGTCCCACCACAGAATACCGAACAGAGGAAAGGATGGAGACAGAGAGTATCCACGCCGAAACAGCCCGTCCAGAGACACGCTCACTGTCAAACACTGTGTCCAGATAAATGAACCGAGAGAACGAGCATGAGAACGTGTGTGGGTCTCAAAGAGAGAAAGGCAGAAACAAGCATGTGGGAGGGAGGCAGGGGTGGCAGTTCCTGTTTCAGCATGTTCTAATAGAAGGAAATACAGCTATGTGAGAAACAGGAAAGTTGAAAAAATGATGGGAGGACAATAGCCTCTCCAACACTTCCCCTCATCAGAGGACCGGATCTGCGTATTACAAGTAAAGAATAACACATATGTGTTTGACAGACTGCTGTTTTATGAGCAGATCTGTCTTTTGTAGGCAAATATCTGGTAAATATGTGTTACTGCGTATTACTTGAAATAGCTAGAGATGAATTGTATCAGCTGAGGTGCTCATCTGAAAGAATTCATGATTCAAAGAACGTATGTGTTTCAAGATGAGCAAATGTCCTCATAGAGCTGCATGACTCACAAAACACCTCTCATGTTCCTCGACTGGTGGTGCTGTTTAACCCTGAAATACACAATGACATCCCACTATGACTATATTTTACTGTTTTTTTTTTCTTTTGATATCCACATTTAAGATGTCTTTGACCATTTTCTTTTTGTTGTTGTTGTTTTGCACATCTATGCTTTTTATAGTAAAATGGTTCACACTACTACTCTACTCTAGCTTCCGTATTGTCACAGATCCACCATATTCACACTACATCTCCCATCATCCTCCCTGGCTTTCACCATCACCTGAATACTAATCACGCTCACCTGCACTTCATCTGCGCAATCGTCACACTGGCTTTATAAGCACACACCTCACCTCACTCCAGTGTCCGGTCTCATTTATTTGAAGAGGACTCTTGAATGCTATTCCGGTTTATGCCCAGTGACTATTCGCCTATGACCGCAATGCGTTTACCTCTTGTGTCATGTCCAGCGTTTTCTCCAGTTCTCCTTTCCAGTGTCTGTTTACCCCGAGTCTTCATGTGTGCTATACTTGCCTGAATTACTGAGGTGTGTTCTGTCCTCCATCCACCGCTTCCACGATCACCTGTGAGTGAGAAACATTCGTTATATTCATCACAGCCAATTTATCTGAAATGCTTACCTCCCTTTTGCGTCATTACTGTCAATAAACGCCATCTCTGCATTCTATTCCTCTGTGTGAGTCTCTTTCCATGACGCATATGAGTCAAATGGTTTTTCTATACAATATGTAAACGAGATTTAAACTCCCAGTGATATCCAAATTTAGAATGAATGATAGAAAGCTGTCATTTAAAAGATGCCTTTCCAATGTGGTTTGGTAACACTTTAATAAGGTTCCATTTGTTAACTACATTAGTTAACGTGATGTATTTTTAAGTGTTATTACAATTAGAAATATTCTAAAGCACGCATTTTTAGTTGGTGTTCAATTCAAAATGCAATACATTATACATCAAATTGTCAATACTTTTTATTTTGGACCTGAGCAACATGAACAAAAATGAATAAAGGGTAACCCTTACATTGTCCTTGTTACACATGTTACATGAATGCATAACATTAACTTGTGTAATTGCGACTGACCCAAAACAAACCCTAAACCTATACTAAGTATATGTTGTTAATATTAGGTACTTTAATGCATAATTACACTGTACACAAGGACACCTTCAAATAGTGTAACCAAATACTGTAACAAATGCGTTGCTCTTGGTCAGTAAATGTTAGTTGATGTATTAATTGACACTTTGCTGGAAGTTTGATTGACAGGCGATCTGACCAATCATAACCCCGAGTCTGCCATTTTGTCGGAAGCCAAAATTGTGTGTGCTCACGTCTTTCCGCGCTTGAAACTACATTCCTTCTGATGTTCATTCATGTTTATTTGATGCTATAAATTAACTAGTATGAAGAGATGTTGGTTCACGAGTCGCTTGAAGGAGCTACAGCGATCTGTCATGATACATTAAAGAGACACTATACAGTATTTACTGTTTAAACGTCTTTAAAAAAAATTACGATATTTTAAATATGAAACTGTTTCATATCAAAAGTAACCTGCTCTATCTTGTCTGTCGACGTCAGTGTCCTCTTTGCTCCACAATGTATTTTTCACTGCGTGAGAACATTATGTGTGGCGTGAGAGCGCATGGTTTGTCAGACATAGCAACAGTAACTAAAGGGGGCTTTTTTTTGGTGAACGGTCACAGTGAGGTACTAATAGTTCACATGCATTTTCTCGCACACCTTTCAGTGTCATTCTTAATTGGCTAAATTATATATGCATCAAAGTCTATTCCAAATGTTCTAGGGTTGAACAAATCATTCTACTCATTTTAGAGCTTTAACATGCACTCATTCATTGACTGAAATGGCACACAGACATCACTACCAAATTCAAAGAGTCTATCATCCGCCATGCAAGAGGACCATAATGGCACTCATGACAGACAGTCACAATTAGTTTTTGAGTTGCTGTTATGAACTTTACTCAATGCTGGGAGGAGCTGTTTACAAATCCTCTAAGTTGAAAGAAAGAAGGTTGCTTCTTAAATTATCTCTTAAATGTGATAAATCTCTTATGTATACAAACATCTCAACATAAACTTCAGATTAGGAAATCAACAACATTTAACGCAACACTTTCCGTGACTTAAACTGTTACTTCATCTTGGAAACATTTTGCACCACAAAAGACAACCTGTGAATGTCAGCAGCACTGTGAGAGATGTATGTGATAAACTGCTTGATGTGAAGGTGTGGATAGTTGTTTATGTTTGAGATATTGCATTGGCAGAAACCTCAATATCTGTATCTATAAACTCTAAAAAATTCTGGGTGGTTTCAAGCCATGTTTGGGTCAAATATGGGCTTAAACATATATACATACACACACATATATATGTGAAGGCCTAATGCAACACATTCAACAACATAAACAATCATTTGAGGGAGAGAAAACAGGGCTTCCTGAGCATGAAACAAGGAAACCACAAACAAAGGGGTCTCTCGATGACAGAAGGTGAAACATATAGATACATTTTTTACATTTGATTGCTCATATGGCTCAGTGGTGTATGATTAATAACCACAACATTTAAACCATCCTAATTTAAAAGAAGTAATGCATGCTGTTCTTGGTCCATAATAGACTGGAGTGAAACATTCTTCTAAACAAATGAAAATATAAAACCTTTAAAGAGAGAGTTCACTCCAAAAAGAAATTTCTGTCATTTATTCACCCTCATGCAGTTAAAAAAATCTGTATGTCTCACTTTTTTCTTTGGAACACAAATGAAGATGTTTGTTGTGTGTGTGTGCTCATACAATAGTAGTCAATTGTAACCAAAAACTTCATTGCAAAATGAAAAATATGCAGATTGGGAAACATTTCTACATTGCTAAATGGAAAGTACTGCTTTGTTTCTTTGTCACATGCAGGCTATACGTAGAAATAATGCAGGCGTGTGAAAAAAAGCCACACAGCTCAACCACATGGTTCTGACAAAATCTGCTTATTTTAGAGGAGAACAACATTATCATTTACCATAATTTATGAGATTATAATTCTAAGATTTAAAATCTGGGGGTAAAACTATGGCAATGAATACAGATTAGCAAACTGTTTTACTTTTTTTTTTAATTTAAAATGCTGTTCCTGTACCATGATGAGGGGGAAAATCTTTACCATGCTGCCACTTACTGGTCAACTCTTGTCAATGCTATCACTTCTTTTCTAATGTTGCAGACCAAAAGTCTACTGAAACATTATTCATTTTCAACTAAACATTATTCTTTTGTCTATTAAACTGCATCCAGGAGTTTCATTTCCAACATTAAGATATAAGATTTACAATATGTTCTGTTTCTAAACACTAAAATGGCATCATAGTTACTAAAAACATCAAAGTATGCAGTCCAAGTATAAAAACAGTGTCTTAGATTAGATTAGCAAGTCAATGTCTATTAAAGTTGACATATCTAAAACTCTATTATCTAATATCGAATAAAAATTCACAAAATCTTATTTATATATTTTATATTATCTTATACATTATAGTAAAACTGTGGTTGCTGTCATAAAACATAAATAAAATAAAATAAAATCGGGTTATACTTTATTTTAAGGTGTCAGTATTACAGTGTAATTATACATTTACATACTGAGTAAATGACAATTATCTACATGTACGTACTATAGGGTTAGGATTAGAATGAGGCTTTGGTTTAGGGCTAATTAAATAAGCATAATATCTAGTTTTTACTATAGTAAATACATGTAACATATGTAACAATGACACTGTAAAAAAAAAAAAAAAAAAAATGCTACCTAAAATCGAGATCCTGATAGTTTCTTAAGACTAGGAGATCCAAAAATTAATTCATGGCTTTACATCATTTAACACAACCGTTTTGGTGGAAAGAGGAATGTTATTGCATCATTATATCATATTAATATTATATTAGACTATACAAATAATGTGATTACTCATTTTCTTTGTACATCTTCAGATGAGAATGTTACGTTTATTTCCTAGAAACAGTCCATTAGGCTCACAGTCATATTTGTCTGATTTCAGCCCACTTGAGGGCCACATTCCGTCGATTTTGATCAGTTTCGGTCATTCAAGAGCACTTCAGTTCCACGATGACGAAGAATATCCACTCATTTCAGCTGAACACCGTGTCGTGGGTGTCTTGGTTTACTTTCATGGTGATATTTGGGAAATAAACAGTTTTAAGAATGAAGCCCAGTGAGTTTGGTCACACCCTTTGGCTTGACTCGCCCCTCCTGAGGAGGATGAATGTGCAGTCAGAGCGCCATGTTGAACGGTGTGGGTGTCACACACACAAGCCCAGCACACTAACACTAACGCTCACATCAACACACCACCGTGGCCGTATCTTAGAAAATAAAGTTTATATATCACTCATACGAGTAGTTTGTACTTATGCCGGGTGTTACCCCCGGTTATCATCAGCACAGGAGGTTTGGTAAGTTACTGTTTTTGTTTTCTAGTCGCTTCTCTCAGTGTGGCGATGTCTCCACCGAGCACCACACATTTCGGGTTGAGATTTTAAGTAATTGAGGAGGGTTTTCTTTCTTCTCCTTCTTTACATAAGAAGGACTATGATAAAGCTGGGGTTTCTTTGGGGTATGAGAAGAATTAGAGCGGCATTTGCTTAAACTAGCAAGTTAGTCAGAGCATAGCCACAGTTAGCTAGCCTAAGCGGCTAATACTTAAAGTCACTTTCTAGCTTTTAAAAAAGTCGTTATCCCAAAAAATGAGACATCAAAACATTATAACTCGGGTGTGCTGAGCATGACCACATTTTCAACAACAGTATATTAGTAGCATAAAGTAATTTAGTTTTTAAAAAAGTTCTAACACTTGATGAAACTTTCGTCGTGCTTTCTTTAGCTTGCTAGTTAGCGATTAAACGTTAATAATGGAAACGGTCTAAAGTCGTTAACGTTGCTGTTAGACGTCTTTTAAAACACACACGGACAGGAAAGGTTTAGTTTTTATTTTGGTCAACAATTGGACGTTTTATTGCTTTGGTTGTGCTAATGTGCTAAAGTTAGCTTCATACTTTAATACATTTGTAACCGGCCTTGTTTTGTTGAACTGTCGGTAACAAGTGTACTTGGGATTTTGTGTTTGTGTAACAGTTATACATTGAAAAAATGGAGTTGTAAACACAGATTTTCTATTAATCTCTATAATCTCGGTCCATTCAGTATATAAGCTGTAAGTTTAGCTCGTCTAGCTATGGTATCTTGTATAAATATTTGACCACGACTTAACTTTGGTTTATTCAGTCCTTTCTTAAGATACCCACCAAATGCTTTCTGCTCTGTTTACACTACTGGGTTTCTAGATTAGTATTGTCGCAGGTGTATCTGTGACATTACTGTGTAGTCGCAAATCATTTGCTTAAGTTTGTGTAAAGACGGATTTGTAGATTGACCAGTTTGTTTTGTGGACAGTGTGACCGGACAGGACCGTTTTATCCCCACTACATGGACATTTCACAGTTTCCCCCTCTGATCGCTTAGTGGACACACCCGTGATGGAGGGGAATCATTGTCTGTGTTTCTGATCAATTTCTGCAGCCTATACATCTTCTTCTTTAGTGTTTTGCTTCCTGTAATTAGACAGAGTCTCTAGAGGACAACCGAGCAAGAGCCGATCATCTGCCTTTATTTAGCACCTGAAGTGGAGTTTACTAATTATCACGATTTTTGTTATTGTTTCTTCTGATTTAGAGCTTGAACATAAATTAACATTGAATATATTACATTTGTAATTTCAAGGACTTATGTGTAGTATTAAATAGGACAGAGTTTACTTGAAGTGGGAGAACCAGCTGGATTACCCGAGAGCAGTTTGCAGTGCTCATGCGCCCTTTCTAACAAACTCTGACTTGTATCAAATTCACCTTACCTTTTTCAGTTCGCCCTGCAGACCTGACTTTTGTGGAGAAATTCTAGATATGTGTGCAATCCCCCCACATTTTTGTAGTGATTTAGTGTGCAATGTCTTTACACTTGCTTTTCTCGCTGCTGAATTCATTCTGCCACCATACACCCTTTCTTAGTGCTTCCACAATGGATCCTAAAGACGTGAAACATGCTGTGACTTGCCATGCACACTATCTTTTGTTTGGATTGAGTCATATCTGGGTAAGCTGTCCTTCACAGCCATGCAGAACTTGCTCTTGGTGTTTCTTACGCAGGATTAGTATTCTCTGCATGGGTGTCATGCGGCCGGTCGTGGCCTGCGCATGTCAAATGATGGGGGAATAGGTCACATCAGCTGCTGTGTGCAGCAAGGTCACCATGATTTTGGTCATTTTTTTTGCTTCTTATTGCTTTTCATCGCTAAAATTATATTGCCTATGTAGTGTGTGCTGATTTTCATTTTGGTGCCTGTATGTAATTTTGCTTTTGGTATTAAGTTTCTTATTGTTTAAATACACTTTGAATCAAAACAGTTTTCTCTACTAGCAAAATGGACCAAAAATATTTAAGATTTATTTTGCACCTCAGGTTGTTGTCCAATCGGCTGTGCTCTGGAATGAGATTGCTAGTAGTGATTCATGTCTCATTGATGACAATTAAAAGTAAAGCCGTCTCACCTAAACCACCTGTTTCAAATGGCAATGCATCGATCACAGAAATGAAAACTCTGCTTATCAATCCTTTTAATGAGGTCTTTGATTTTTACGTGGTAGGCCTAATGTTTTTTTTTTTTACTGATAGAAAAATTACTTTTCAAGGAGATATTCAGAGTAAGGAATTTCTTTTTGATGGTTCTAGATTAATGCAGTCTTAGGGGGCCATTAAATAGACTGTTTCTTCCATTGTTTTCCTATAGAAAAACTTATACCTATTGGTTTGATTAGACTTGTTAGTAAACATGTTAGGGGCTAGACGGATGTTTTTGACTGCTGTGTTCACATCACGTCTTTTGCAGCATCTCGCACATGACAATGCATTCTAAGGCCCCGATCACACAGAATGCTAGATTATAAATCGCTAATTCGAGATGATGAAAGTAAAATGCACGGGCATTCATAGTGGGGCAGAGCATGCGTTTTCAATTAAGTTGAGCTTCCATAGGAATGAACTGAAAACGCTCCTTGCCAATGGAATATGAAAGCTGAGGATTTTACTTTCGCAGTTGCTTGATGTTTGGTTATTATTCTTAATGGAAAAACACAACTAATCCTTTGCAGGTTCCCTATTAGCACTGGGTTTAAATCCAAAATAGAAATCAATAATCTTCCACAATCGGTCAGCTTCTCACTCTCGTAATGAATGAAATTTTTAATTGTAGCGTCTGTTTTCTAACTGAAATAAATGATCTTTTTTGCTTTATAAATCAAAACAGCAGTGGGGGCGGTGCTGCTGTGGGAAAGGGACGTAACCGGCTGAAAACCGATAAACCGTCAACACCGTCTATCGCAGCAAGCCTAGTTGTCACTATTCTGGAATTTTCAACTTCCATACGATAACTTGAAAATCATTGATATTCGATAACACAGGGAAAGCTGCTATATACTGCCATACTGATTTTTTTTTCATTTCTATATTGTAAGTTTTGGTAATTGTATATATGTTGTATTGTATAATGTGCATATGGAGGATTTATTTGAAGCTTTGAACAAAATTTACATAAAATAAGGCAGTTATAAAATAATACATTGTAAATGATAGCACAAATAAATACATCAGAATAAAGAGACGAATGAAATGTGCACAGCTTTAAACTTTTCAGATGGGTCTAACAGTAGTACTCGCCCAGGTAAAAAATACTACAGAAATGAAAGTAATCTAATGTAAAATAACACTGGATTGTTTTTATTGTTAAAGTTAAGCACAGATTAATGCTTACAATTAAGTTACAAGTTATTCACTCAACCTGATTTCCTCTGTATTTTGGCCTTTGAATAACATGATCAACAGCAGAAGGTTTATGAGGCTGCTGTCACTTTAGGAGATGCACGGATCCAATATACTATTACACAACATGCGTTTTCAACAATTCACATTCCATTCCATTTCGTCTCAATTTGGTACTTGCAAGATGCTTAAAAAGACTTTTATCGCACCTTTGGTGAGATTAAAATTATGCACAGTACCCACAACCCCATACAGAAATTCAGTCATGCCAATTCAACCAGCGTGAGAGAGACGAGTAAGAGGAGGCGGGTGTGCGTCACCAGCGAGACTGTGAGAACGCCCAGCTGGTATCGGTGTATCGATAATGCAGAAAAGGAGTATTGAACCTTTTCAGATATTTCAATATTGATATATATCGAAATATCGACATTTTTGACAACACTAAATTTAAAAACACATTGGAAGACCTTGCGTATTCTGTGTGAACTAATATTATTAGCTTTATTTTTTTTCAGCCAACATTAATTGTGAATTGGCTTAGGATTTCAAAAAACTGGTATGCAAAACCGCTCTTCACTTTTCTGTAAAAGAGAAAGTGTTATTGTTAGTTCAATCACATGTTTGAAGGCCATTTCAAGGAGGTTATAAACAGTTAACAGAATAAGGAAGTTATGTAGTGATCTGGTGTTGACAAAACACAAAATATATTCATAGCAGCATTTCTATGTAGTGTGAGAGGAGTGTTGCCAAAACTAAATATTTCAGATGCAGATCGAGTTCTTTGGCACTCGAACCCACTCGATTTTGCCTGGCACGTAAACACCTCATGTGTGATATGTGACAGGAAAGCGTTCTCATAAGGCAGATTTAAGTGCATCCAGCCATGGAGAGTGTTTCATGATAGGTGAGGAGGAATATATTGCAAACTACAGATTTTTTTTTTCTTGACCCAAGAAGTATAAAAATATGTTCTCGTTTTGTGCAGTTTTAGAAACTTCAAATATGAGGGGTGAATGAATCTGTGCAAGTTTCCCTCTGACATTTTGAAGTACTCTAGGGTTTGTAATGCTTTATTTAACATCACAAGTCGCTTAATAAATAGAATGTTTAAGTTAAACACGAGTTAAACACATGGATGCTTAGCTTTTGACTTTTTACTTGCGTTTTCAGGTTGGTGTTTTGCATGTAAATCTGGTTTTCAATAAACCGATTTTTGGTAGTTATCAGCAGATTGGTGTGCATTGAAACATGCTCAGTGCTGCTCACAGGACTTGCTTTGCTGGGTCTCTGGCTCTGCTTCAACACTGATCACTGAGAATCCTTGATATTGGCAGGACTTTGCCAGACCTGTTCTTTTAGTATGGAGGAGGCCACCACTTGCCTTGGATCCTCACACAGACCCGGGCCTGTGTACTGGCTTCCTGGGCCCCCGTCACAGTGAGAGCCACTGGAGCTTTGTTCCGGTAGTGATACAGTTGCCCCTCTCTTCCTCTGATGTGCTGGGTCTGAATTGGTCATTAAAGCAGCAGATGTTTCATTAGGCCATGGCTGTATTCATGTGTATGCGGGCTGGGGGAGAGACAGCGGGGGTTGCTTGATTGGCTTCTACGCGGCAGAGTAGGAGTCACATTTCAGTGGCTTTTAATGAATTTATGGGATGGGTTGAAATGTTTTGCTGGCAATTGAAGCGTCACGGTGTGCTCAGAACAGGAAACTTATATTTAGTATGACTTTGATGCTTCATTTGTGCCAGCAGACACGACTGACTCATTTGAGCTCAGTACATTGATTGATTTTTTTTACATGCTGTACTGTAATGGAGAACAAAGTATGGTGCAATTACTTTTGGGAAATAAGATGTCTTCCCACATGAGTGTTGTGTTACCGTAAAGATGAGTAATAGGAAGCACTTCACACACTAAGCCGCCCTTCTGTGTGTAAACAGTTAAGTTTTACTCCACACGTACCTGGGTGGTAAATTTCTACTGAGTTTGAAAAGTGAACAGCTGTGATCCATTTCTCTTTATCTGAGCTGTGGTATCAACGGGAGGAATGGACCGTTATTCTGTATGCACATGTAATGCTTATCAAAATGGTCACGCTTTTTTTTTTTAAGAGCATGATTATTGCCTTTGTTTTTATGCACTCAAAATATTATGAAGTCTAATTGTGCTTAGTAGCTATTACTAGTTCTTGTTTGAACCTTTTCTGTTTGGTTTTGTGTTTCAGGTAATGGAGGAATTCATCGAGCTGGCTTGCTTCTCTGTGTGGAAATGGTTTTAACAGGCACAGAGTAACATAGAGAAACTGTTCAAACAGATAACGTGTGTTCGAACTATTGCACAACGGACTGAGAAGCAAAACTGAGATTTTTATTTTCAATTCTTTTTAACACTACACGCCACCATGCCAAGCTCAACTATTCGGAGGCAAATGAAAAATGTGGTAAATAACTATACAGAGCCAGAGAAGAAGGTCAGAGAAGCGACTTCCAATGACCCGTGGGGCCCCTCCAGTTCTCTGATGTCAGAGATCGCCGACCTTACTTACAATGTGGTGGCCTTTTCGGAGATAATGAGCATGATTTGGAAGAGGCTGAATGACCATGGAAAGAACTGGCGGCATGTGTACAAGGCCCTGACGCTGCTGGACTACCTGATCAAAACGGGCTCCGAGCGAGTGGCCCTGCAGTGCAAAGAGAACATCTTTGCCATACAGACGCTGAAAGATTTCCAGTATATCGATCGGGACGGCAAAGACCAGGGCATCAACGTCAGAGAAAAGTCCAAGCAGCTGGTGGTGCTACTGAAGGATGACGACCGTCTAAAGGGTGAGCGCTCTCAGGCCCTGAAAACTAAGGAGCGCATGGCTCAGGTCGCCACCAGTGTGGGGAGCAACAATCAGATCAGCTTCGGCCGTGGCTCCAGCCAGCCCAACCTCTCCACCAGCTACTCGGAAGAGTACGGCAAGTCTGAGGGTTCACCTGCGTCATATCATGGATGTAAGTTTCTTTAGCTTGTTAACTTCCCAGGCATGGAATCTAAACACATTTTGGTGCTAACTGGGGGGGTAGAATGGTTTTAAAAATGCTGTAAACGGTTTAATCCGATCAAGCCAGATATTTTGGCAAAATATTTGATAAATTAAAGAAATTAATATGCCAGTGTCAACTAATCGATAATGACATTCGTTGTCAATGATTTTCATTATCGATTGGTCGGGTCTGCCCACCATGCGTGGAAAAGGCTGCCAGTCATGTCAAGTTACAGCATTGAATAATGCATTTATTTTGGACAAGATGTCTAAAAATAGTGCAGGAAACACACTGCGCGTTTGCGGCAAAGGTACATGATCCAAGCTGCCCAAAACATGAGAATTCTTTATTTTAAGCTTCAAGCTAATGCATTAACATAATGTTTGACATGACTTGCCCTGTCAGGCGCTTTGACAGATATGTGTGCTGTTTAATGTGTGATGTCTCTTTTGCACATAGCTCTTTTGCATACAGCATAGATAAAGATGTTTTACATTACATTACATTTAGTCATTTTGCAGACGCTTTTATCCAAAGCGACTTACAAGTGAGGAAAACAAACAAGCGATTCTTCATGAATTGGCAAATAACACAGGAAGTGCTCACAATACAAGTTTCATACATTGCTCAGTACCATAAGCTAGAGTAGGAAGGGAAAAGGGAAGGAAAGGTTTTTTTTGTTGTTTTTTTTTATGAGGGGATCAAGTGTTCACGGAAGAGATGAGTTTTCAGCTGTCTCTTGAATATTGCCAGGGATTCTGCGTTCCTGATGAAGAGCATCAGAGCATTCAGTGGCATGTTTGTTTGAAGGACAGCATTGGGCAGGATGTGGAGTAGTGTGTTTTGCTACAAAAAAAAAAAAATTGGGCTTTTTTTATCCAATTAATGAAAGAAATAATCTAATTGTTTTATCAAAATAATCGTTAGCTCCAACCCTATGAAAAATTTATTTTCCCAAATCTGTACTTTGTGTGGTTATATTATGCACTTTACCATCTAGTGTTTTTGTCAAACATTAGTCTCATTGGCCCTCCACTACATAAGGAAGGCTGCGACAGTTGAATGCATGAAGTGTCCAATATCCATTTTTTTAAGGGGGCATCATCTGAGTATTTGAAGTGCACCTTTTTTTCAGTTTGAACACAGTGCTCGCTCTATAGAGCTGCCTGATGCTGGATTAATTGAGAATCTTGATTCTACTGTTATTCTGAATAGAGAACTTAAAAAACAAAGTCATTTACCACGGTTTCTGGCACCATGTTGATGCTGCTGTGTATATAAAAATGTATTTTTGATTTTTCAAATTAGATTTGATTCAATGTGTCATTCATAAAAAAAGACCTAACTTGTTTAATTACTGGATGGAGCAGCATTTTTGAACTATTCTCTTGAACGAATGAGTCATTAGCTAAGTTTCCATCCACATAAGTTTATGAAAATGGGGCTGTGTCATAAGACACTGGATGGAAACACCTAGATGCGCATAGATTCTAAAAATGTGCATAAAAATCGTATGTGCTCCATTGAGGCGGATACGTATTAAATCTGCTAAGACATGCATAAACTACAATGTGAACACATTTATCAAAAAATTCCATTGATCTATTTTTTCTTTGAACAGTTAATTTTGCTGCTCTATCACACTATTTATTCTATAAAAGAAATAGAATAGTACACAAGTATGCTAAATTGTGATGTACCTTCATTGTTCTCATTGAGGTCCCTCTAGAACCCAAAACGATGCTATTGGCTGATTTTATGAGTGGCTACACAAAATCTTTGTAAACATTACAGCTTTTGATTAAGCATTGTGTTCTGGAGTCCTAGACAAGCTACATTCACTCGGCCTGAATTATTCTTGACACTGGCAATGTATTTAATTCATTCTTAATGTAAGAGTGGACTCTTCCATTGCAACATGATTGTGTGTCAAGGGTTCCAGTCTCATCCACTTCCAGTTATTTTAACTGTACAAATACTGTCTGTTATGCTGCTTGATATTGCAGATAGGGCTGTCACGATTATGAAATTTGGCTGACGATTAATTGTCTAATAAATAAATGCGGTTATACAGATTAATTGCCCATTTTAGGGATTTGACAAATAATTTTCTATTTTAGGTCTTCCTCACACATTTTTGTGTGCTTCATTCATTAAATAATTGTGTTGAATTTAATCCATTAAGTTAAGTTAGAAAAGGTGATTATACGGAGTATGAATGAATGGTCACTTTTTTATTAAACACAATCCAGAATCCACTAAATGCGCACTACTTCATGTACATGAAAATATATAATCATAAGCTATGACAAAAAAAAAAAAGTGAATGTAATTCAGCAGCAAAGGGTAATTCTTGAGAAAATCTTTGCTGCGGAGTCATTTTTTTTAATAAAATATAAACAATGACTGTATAATAATCAACAGTTTCTGTGAACTTTGATTTAACAGTGTAAATATTCTTCAGTCCGTCACATTAAGTTATGGGATGGCTTCAAATGACTTTGAATATATTGAACGAAAACTTTGGTGCTAGTCTATTTCTTTTGGTCCATGACTCCCCTTTGTGCCATAGGCCTAAAAGGAGATGGTCATCACTGCAGAACACGTGATCCGGGCGCAGGGTTGGATCTAGATCCAACTCCTCCCTCTTTACATAGCTCTAAACCTACCCGTCTCCACCCTCTGGATCTCGTGTTTTTGCAGTGAGGGGCTGCTGGCTAAAAGAGCGCAATAATCAAATAACCGCGATCAGACGGTTAATTAATAATCATGACAGGCCTAATTGCAGACTGGTATTTATTTATAATCATGTTAATTTAATTTATTATCATAATCATGAACACAGTGGTTTGTAGTGCAAATTATTAACATTATTAACCGTGTCCACATATTAACAGTATAAAAAGGCTTTCTTCCGCGTTGCGGCACAAGGTGAATGGGACTTTAGTAATGGGTATTTGAATTTTGTGGAAATGTTTTTTTCTGTACGAATCTGCATAGTCAAATTTCACATGGACTTAGTTATAGCTCTTTTAAAAGTGTCATGTATGTTTCTGTAGCGCATTTAAACAGATTTGAACAAAATGAATGCTCCAAAAGGATTGTAGTATGAAAGTTTACCAGATTGTATTCAGGCTAGTTTCAGGATCAGGAGGATTTTGTTTTGTGCAGAAGGTTTTTTAAATCGCAGTAACTGTGGAACTAAAGCTTCTTTAAATGCTGCAGGCTGCATTATTCTTGAGGACCATATTAAGCCCTTTACCGACAGTAATAGGTTGGTAGCCCGCTGATCTTTTCCCTTTATGTCTGAAATGTTGCTGTTAATGGCAAGAACTAAATCTGGGTTGGTGCTGTCGTAAAGGAGTCAACTTTGTTGAATTCATTTTGAAAACACTCGGCACACCTGGAGCTTTGACCACATGGGGCAAATTCTTTACACTGCAGACCAGGAAACTGCTTGTCTGCTGTTACCCTGCAGGAGATACATCCTCTGAGTGGCTGTACGTCTGCCCTGGACAGCTGCGTGCCGTCCATGCCCCACCCCTTTCCCTGAACTCGTTACAGGAAGACAGAATTCCTGAATTCCCAAAGGTCTTTTGCTCTGCCCTGTGCTTTAGGGAGGAAACTGTCTCTCTCCCTTTTTCCCTACTACCCCCAACCCCTTTTTATACAGGATTTGATAATCTTAATGAGAAAAGTCAGCCAGTGTATTTTAATAACCCACATGGTGTACAGTGTTTTGTGACCTCCTTGTTGTGTGTCCTTTGTTTTCAGTTGTTGGATTGAGAAGAATGTAGTTGAAAAAGAGTGTGTAGGGAGCTTGATAGCATGAAAGAGCATGTTAAACAGCTGAGTCATTAAAAAAAGGAAAATTGGAAGAAAAGCTGATACGATAACAGGAGTGTTTTGCATTCCAGTCCTAGTTTCCTAGTATTGTTTCTCCAGAAAGTATAAATGGGCTCTCAGTCAAATGTAATTCACACTTCAACAGACTGTGCTAAAGATTAAGATTTGGTTTTGTTGGTGTCTGAAATGAATTCATTGTTGTACGACAGAAGCTTCTTGATTATAAAGATTTTCTAGTGTTTAGTTTTCCTGAGCTATAACCACAGATTTTAAAAATGTTTTTATTCTCTGGTTTGCCCGTCACTGACTATAAGTTAAGGGCATAAATGACAATTATCCCTTGCTCACCGTCATGTCGTTCCAAACCCATAAGACATTCATTCATCTTTGGAACACAAATGAAGATATTTGTAATATTCTCTTATTTTCTTTCATCCATTTGAAAGTCTATGTAATCAACAGCTTCAAAAAGATATTGTAAAAATAATGAATGTAAATTAATGTGGATAGAAGTGCCATCTTCTGTGCCATGCATTTACTTACTAGCCAAAAAATATTAATGCAAAACAGTTTTGTTTTTTTGGAGTTACTCACAAAATCCTTTGCAGTTTTACAATCTTTTTTGGTATTCTTAAAATTTGTGATTGTCCTGCAATTTGTGATATGCAAAACTTTTATCTAAAATTACTCCATGCCGTTTTCATGATTCATATGAACTGAGACTACTTTTAATGCATATTTAGTCATTTGTCATGTCACAGGACCCTTTAAACCATTGAAATTACATATATTTGTGACCATTTATATATATGATGAATTCTAAAATCTTTGTTGCAAAAAGTTAATGTCCATTTCCTTAATAACTTGCATGCTCAAGTGTTGCTGTTCTAGTCAAGTGAATGAGACTGTACTACTCGTAAAACAGCTGACGGAAAACCTTACTAGAAACTTTTCTAGTTTCTAAATTAGAAACCTATTGACGTGAAGTAATTTTCATGTCAAAACAAGCGTTTAAAATGATGTTATGCTTACTGTTTTTCTTTAGTATCAAGTTTGGTTGAGGACCAGTGGATGAGACCTTCTTGACCTTCCCTATTGGTTTAATTTGCTGTGTCCTTTAGCTAACGAAAAGATCTTGACCTTGGTTTAAATAGTTTCTAGATGCCTTTATGTCAGCCAGCATAATGCAGCCAAACTTTGCTCATGCCTCCAAACTCCAAAAGCATTGGCGCCTATTTTAGTTAGTTGGTTTACTTTGTTAGTTTAGTTTTTACTTAATCATTAAAAATGATTAAATTCATTTGTCAAACAGTGTGACAGTTTTTACATTTTATCTTGGCCACATTTTGAAATGTTTTTCAGAATATAAACGAAACTGCATAGTACTATCTGTCAAACATCCATCCGTTTCTCAAATAAGAGCTGCAGTTTGGTTGTGCATATCTGATGAACGGCACCATACCTCTTTGCATGTGTGGTTATTGGCCAGAATAAGCTAAAAAAAAAAAAAGAAAAAAAAGTGGACTAGGCTTTTCAATAATAAAACATTCTTCTCAACCAGTCTATGAAAAGAAAAATATTCTTGTTGTGTTAAGTTTTGATTCTAAGAAATTGACTGAGCCACGCAGTTTGCATATGAGTCATATTTCCACTTTAATAAGGGTGGCGTGGTGGGGACTGACAGCATTTGTGATGTCATCTGTGATCTCACCAAAGCACCACGCTCACGCCACCTCATTTCCCCTAGTCCCCTTCACTGCTTTTCCCACAGAATCTCAAGCCCTTTGGTCGTAATTTCTGTTCCCTCGAGGGTTGGAAACCGGGAAGCTTGTTTCTAAAGGCACTGAGAGACTCCAGGTCCAGTGTTTCTTATCGTTATTGAAGTGATGCATCAAGAATAAGCCTAATGGCTGTCAGAGATCTCATGGATCACAGACGAACAGTCTATTGATTGATGCTGCTTACAACCAGACTGCCTAGACTAATGATGGAGACTTAAAACATCAGAGCCTTAACACAAATGCACAGTTCTTTTTGTCAGACAGTTGTGGTTGCTTTGAACGAAGTGTTAATTCTAGCCTTCTGACCTGTACTTTGCAACATGTTTGTTTCTCAATGGCCTGCGACTGCTTCGTGTGCTTCGGAGATGCTTGTGTTTCCTAAGCGCATAGCTTGCCCTAATCCAATCAGTATAGGAGGAAGTACTCTTGTCCACTGCTTTTGTAACAAGCCTATAATCAGCAGGCTGTTGTAACTGACCCAGCATGCAGATGGAAGTTTAGCTTCTTTATTCTGGCCTGACAGCTTTCACATGGTTTATTCAGTGTTGAACTTCGCTTCTTTAAATAACTTGAATGTCAGAAAAAGTTACTGATAAGACCATTAGCAAGAACATTTTACATTTGTTTTTGTTGTTTTGGGGTATGAGTAACTGAGAAATCCGTTTGGCAGTAATTAATGTGCTTGTTGGCTCACACGATCCCCACCATTGGTGCTTGAATGATAATGGCATTGTATCTGTGTTTTGTTTGTTTCAGCCACATCTCCCAATGCATCTTCTGAGTTGGAGCAAGCTAGGCCTCAGACGAGTGGAGAAGAGGAGCTACAGTTGCAATTGGCTCTTGCCATGAGTCGAGAGGCTGCCGAGCAGGTGCAGTAAATCATGTTTTATAACATCACCTTCTATGTGGTGCAACACAACCACAGCCAATCATAAGATTTGTGATGTTTAAAGTTATGAGTAGGTTTGGGAATCGCGGGGAACCTCATGATAACGATAATATCACGATACAGCAATTCCTATAAAAATACATCATGATATCTGTCTAATAAATAAAGAGAAAACCTTCACTTTGCTTTCATGATCAAAGTCCAAACTGTTAGAAAACATCTAGCACAAAAAGTTCTTCAGTCTGTAAATTAAAGTCAATTGAACAGTTTATGCTTATACTTTTTAAAAGCTTAAACTTTTCTTTGCGTGTAAACGGACACATTTAGCCTAAGTTAACTTCTTATTGATGTGCATTTAAAAAATTGCCAGCCTCTTTTATTGAAACCTGGGAACATCTCGGTGTTTACCAGCTTCCTTAAGATAACCCTGGGAATAGTGTTGTCAAAGGTACCAACTTGGGTATTTTAAATTGTTAAAAATGTGACAAAACCAGCATAGCCTAGCATTTTGAGCTCTGTTGAGCAGATTCTTAAACACCTCTGGCCATTGTGTGTTCACGCGTTCAACAACATATATGTCTGTGGTCGGCTACAATGATCAATTTTTCTTAGCCTAGTTTCCTTCATTTCATGTGTTGAGTGCCACCTTGAAATAGTGTCACTGGTAGCAGGGAAATCTATTTAGAGTGTCTTATTTTATTAATTCAAATATAGACATTTGGCACCAGCATATCGATTCTTGTATCACACAGAGAAGGGTCACGATATATTTCCCTGGCGATCCAGGAATGTTTAGGCATGTATTTGTCACCATAATATTTGATTTTCTAAAAGTTCACAGCTTTGAAGAGCTGATTCATGATTGGACACATTTGTATGTGGTCTTATGAGACAGAGATTTACCTTACTGTGCCTCCCCACACACCTGTACTTTTTACACATACTAATCAGGGAAAATTCACTAACCGGGGAAAATTTTCTGGGAAAATGTTTCATTTCTAATTGCAAGCTGGGGGCTTTTTGAATCACATGACAACTGCTTTCACTGTACTTCCATTTCAACTTCTGAGTTTGCAACATCAAGAAATGGGAAATATGATTTTATACTGACTCACTTTCTTCCCAATTACAAATTACACACATCCGCAAAGTCGGCTAGTCCAGAAAGAGGATATTGTTTAGGAAACTTACAAATTAGTGTGGAAGCCATACAACTACTCAAGTTTCACACTGGGATTTAAAACTGCATCTTGCACGTCTTATAAAAGTGATGAAGTGGGGCAGCTGATAGAGTAGGAAATATAATGTTGTTGGAAGCTCTGATTATGCTTGGGACTCGTCAACGATTGCTGCTCCAAGAATGTGATGGAATTGTTTGTGTGCACTTAGACATCTGGGTTAAATTTCCAAATGAAAAAAACCCCCAAAACAACAGGCGCTGGGGAGGATGGAGGGGCTCGTCTGAGAGGGAGGTGCGCAGTAGGGATTTCCTACATTTTTGTGTAGCACTACTGGGCCTCTTAAACATCACTATACCAGTTAGCATATAGCTGTCAGGTGTCAATTAAGGGGAATTCATTCTGTGAGTTCCTTCTCTGCTAGGCAAGCTAGAGGTTATTTCATAAATAGAAATAATTGTATGAGACAGTCAGATGTCCCAGATTTGTGATCATTATGAGGTGAAGGGAACCGTAGAATTCAAGCCGTTGATATAATGAGGCTTCTAGTGAAATGTTGAAAGAGCATTGCTCGTCTCAGACTTTTCTGCTGGGTAAACAATGTCCTTTCTCTGTTGTCTTTGCCTCCTACATAAATCATTCTGTACAATTACGCTCTATATTATAATTCTACACTAAGGCCCTGTTTATACCTGATATTAAGGTGCGTTTTGGTCAATTGGATCACAAGTGGACGAGGGAGACACGTTCCCATTAACACCTGGTGTTTTAATTCATCTCTCGTGTCCACTTTCAACCACTTCTGTCCTGATTTCTTCGAGGGTAGGATCTATGAGTTGGGTAAATGTAATGGTTTTTTCAAGTCTTTCAGTCTAATGGACAAAAAAAGCTTGCACAATTTACATAATAAACACGCCCATGATGATGGAAAAACAGCTTTCATTTCTGCTCTGACAGCCACGAGACCACAACAAACATGGTTAGTGTGTTATAAATCAGTCAACATTGTGCTTGGTTTGTTTTTGATCTTCAAACCAAATTTGGGTCTTCGGCTGACAAAGTTTAAATCCCGTCTGGCTAGCGCGTGCTTCCCATAATTTTTAAGCCTTGTTTGTAGTGTGTGGCTGTTCGAACACCTTCAACCACATGAGCCTTTACACTACATTTTTCAAATACCTCTGTATTGTATTAAATAAAAGAAATTCAATTACCCTGCCTACTTGTTTTACATTTTAAATGCCTGTTGCTATACATTTGGCCAATGTATTAAATATAAGGCATTGCTTACAATATTATTTTTGTTTGTTTCTAAGAAATGCCTTATACTGTATGGGCAGAGATGTACAGTTATTGTTAGTTATATGTGTGTGTCTGCCTGTCACACAAAACTGGAGGAGCAAAACTGGACTGCCAGCACACAGAAGTGTGTGTGTGTGTGGTTCTCTGTGTGTGCTCAAGAACACAAAGAGTTGTGGTTTCTACTCGAAGAACCTTATAAGGTCATTAGCCATGAGTTTACTGCAGTTCAAGGACATGAGAAGACAGATTGCTTGCACCTCCGAGGCCTTGAGAAGGATCTGGGAAACTTATAACCTGAGTCAATCAAGAAGATGACCTGACGTCTGTGATAAACAGCTGTAGTATAAAAGACTGAGTTGATTGCCTCTTTGGATACTGACATGTCAGTCCCCCCGACACCTAGAAGCGCAAAGCTGAGGTCGAGAAACCCTAAGCTGAAGACCAGAGCTGACTACACATTTGACTCGAAGCTTGATTGTAGTATTTTATACTTCAGTGACGTTTTATTTGCCTTTACATTTTTGTTCATTATAAAAAGAAAAGTAACCAACCAAAATGCATCTTAGTACCAGGCATTATCAGGGCCTAAAATAGAGAAAATATTAGAAACTTTCACCGATAAACGTTGATATTTTTATGTTAAATGTTGATTATTTTGTTTGATATTTTCAGTTAACCCAACCTTTGACAGCACTAAACCGCTGCAGCCCTGATTGATCACTCCATGATTATCTGATAGTTTTCAGTGACTTTGATTTCAATTTTTTTAATTGCAAATGAACGTGAAATGCCCAAGCCTGTATATTTCCAGGCGCAATATCACTGCTTTAGTAAAAGAAGTCCCATTTTCCACATAAGCAGCTGCTGTTATTTTTAAGTTTTATAATTGTATAGTGTTGATTATCATTCAAAAAAGTTATTATATTGGTGTTGATTTAAATCAGTTGAACCCTACAGCAGATCTGTTCTTGGTCTTCTTCGGCTTGGAAGGTTTGTCGTGAATATGGCTAACCATATGCAAAGCTATTTACTGCCATCAAATTAACATAGGGACCAGATTACAGCCTATCTTTAGTTGCCTCCTACTAACATACTTTACATTTCTCGCTTCCTTCCTGTCTCCTCTGCCCTTTGAAAGCAACCCGATGAGGAAACAAAGTGCCGGGTGTGTCTCTTGGTTTTCTAACACAATTGAGTTTTGGTTTCAGTGTGTAATTTTGTAAATCTTCAAATTTTTACATGCCTCAGTAAATGATTTATGATGCTGAATCATGATGAATCACAGCAACAGGGCGGCAGGTTCACGCTGTGATTCAGCAGACGGCATGCGCTCCATAATGCATGTGCTATAACATGTATTCTTTTGTGTGTCTGTGTGTGGTTGTTCAGGAGGAGAGGATGCGTCGTGGGGATGACCTACGGCTCCAGATGGCTCTGGAAGAAAGCCGTAAAGACTCCAACGCAGGGAAAGTGGCCAAGAAGAAGAAAGAGGTAGGTGTAGGCTCTGAGAGCTTTAACTCATCAGTAGGCCTGAACTGAATCTGTGGCCACACAAAACTCTAGTTTACACATCCCTCACCTCCTGCATTTTCATTTATTAAGGGATAGTTCACCCAAGAAATTCTCTTAATTTACTCAACCTCATGTTGTTCCAAATTTAAATGATTTTCTTACTTTTGTAGAACTTAACTGGATCATTTTTTCTAAAGATTAAATATAAAGCATATGTTGAGCAGGAACTGTCATGCTTCAAAATGAAGGTAAACTTTAGACCATATTCAAATTCTTCAGAAGCCAAAGGGTAGTTTAATAGTGCTAGATAACAGAGGAGTGGAGCAGTATTATGATATTTCCCCTCAAAGTCAGGGGACAAATGCACAGATTTTGTAAAGTTGGAAAGACCTTTTTTTTCCAGTCACCATTTGGTTTGGTTTAGGTTCAAATTTATGAATATATAAATGTACACTTACACTATAGTTAAAAAGATTGTTTTTAAAAAGTCTGTTTTGCACATTTATTTGATCTAAAATACTTACTATTTAAAATATATATATTTTTAAAGTCATGTGGTGCGATTCTGACTTGTTTTACCACAAAACCACTTTTGGCTAAGTAATGCCATAAGAAAGGTCTTTAATCTCTTCAATTAACATTTTTTTTCTCCTTTTTTTTTCTTGCGGACTTATTTACTCGTAATGTGAGTATTTATATTCAGATCAGCTACTAAGTTCATGTTCACTGTTGCTGATGTGATTGCTTTGGATAGTTAGGATGTATCTGTGGGCACTAATCTCAATCATTGTGTGTTCAGCCTCCACAGTCTTCTCTGATGGATCTGATGGACCCGGTTCTCGAGGGCCCTGCCGATCAAGCGGCGGACCCCTGGGGAGCAGGTGCTGCAGCAGCAGGCCCCGCTTCAGACCCCTGGAAGTCCTATGGTAAACACACACAAACTAGACCTGGACGATATAAATAAGATTGTAAATATCATAATGATTAAAATGCACTTTTGGTTGACCAGTATGTTTCCCAAAGAGTGTCATTAGACTTGTCTTCCTGGTTTTGTGACCATTTAAATAGAGCATTTTATCTACTTGTTTACAGTTCTTTCATTTAAAAAGCTGCTTAACAACAATTAAATAGATTGATTTCTCTTGGGAAAAAATCTAATTGGTTTTAAACCAAAATGCTGCAAATATATAAATATTGAGATATATAATGAATATCAAATGGATGAGGGAAATATATTGCCCAGCCCTAACACTCAGACTATTTTTAGGTTTATCATCCTGAAGGCTGGAACACACACACTAGCTTGTTTCACAAGTAAACACCCTTCACGTACAACATTTGTCCGTGGCTAATAATAGCACATTGACAACAGTTTGTATCAACTTGTATAAAAGTGCACTTTTATCTCACCAGAATCATTTGCACAAAGAAGAATTTTTGTTACAATTTGCCACAAATTTCCATCTACATTTGTCACATATAAAAAACGTAACGCTCAGGATGTGAAGACCACCTGTTAACCTAAAGCTCCCTTTTCTTTTAGAGCCCCCCTCCCCCCACAGGCTCTATTTCATAATGTTGTTTAGGCCTGTAGCTCTTCATGGCAGCTCAGTAATGTAGCTAGGCCGGTAGTTGGGCATTCCAGTGTGCACAAAACAAAAGAGACTCAGTATTCAGATCTGCACTGGTAGAGTGAGCACAGAGTCTGTAAAGGGGTTCCTCTTTGAACAGCCCAGTTCTCTTAATCTCTCGCAAATGTTCTGGAAAAATAAGTCAGACTGAAGTCATGAAGCGCACTTATCCTGAACTTCTCCAATCATTAAGTCCATTTAAACCTATCTTAAACTCAACTGAACTTGCATTTAGATCAGACTCAATCCAGTCAACAAGTGATGGATAGGAGTACTTGCCCTACTTTTGTTTTCATAATCCATTTCACTCAGATGTACGTCACAATACGGAAGAAAAGATCTGACGCTACTTCTGTTATGTTGAACTTGTTTTTTTGTTGTTGCTGTTGTTACAATAAAAGAACGTCCAACTAGGATAGTGGCAGTGATTTTTCATTGTTGTGTTACTTAAGATATCTGTTACTTAACACTGTGTGTAAATCTGTGTGTATCTTCCAGGTTCCGCCCCTAAGCCAGCTGCTCCTGTGGATCCCTGGGGTCTTCCCAGTGCCTCCTCTTCGGTCACTCCTCTGAAGAGCAGTGACCCCTGGGGGTCGACTTCAGCTCCTGCAGCTGCTGATCCCTGGGGCCCAATGCCTGCCACCCGCCCCAAAGCACCTGCCACAGGTGAGC
The DNA here is from genome assembly GCA_037194245.1 of Opsariichthys bidens. Taxonomy (NCBI): domain Eukaryota; kingdom Metazoa; phylum Chordata; class Actinopteri; order Cypriniformes; family Xenocyprididae; genus Opsariichthys; species Opsariichthys bidens. The sequence continues at coordinate 13,475,478 of CM074277.1, read as the reverse complement.
TCTGAAAATTGAAGTTCAAAATGTATTTCTGTGTTACTTTGGGGAAAAGACTGCTCTCTTATTTTGCACTCATAGATCGTTTGATGTCTTGTACATTAAAAATTAAAGGCTTTCTTTATTTTTAATCCCAACCATCTCTCATTTCTCTCAGTTGGTGGCTTTGATCTTTTTTCCACACCAAATGGTACTTCCAAGGAGGACCTCTCTGAGTTTGACAGTCTTCGCTCTTCAGCACTGACAGGTAAATGCTGACCATTACTTCTACAGTTTACTAGGGATACCTGAATTTCAGCTACTGAGAATTTTAGGCCGAAACAGATATTTTTGATTTTGGGGCGAAATGTTTTTTCAGACGTTTAATTCGCGCTTCTGCGATGGCATGATTTGACTGTTTTCAGTGTCTGTTTCGTGCACACCATGTGAATAAGCTACAACAGTTAAACCTGTCAGCTGTCTGGGCACTAGCTCTGGATATGCAATATTAATTTCTTGATTTTAATCTGTAATGATGTGGTTTTATAAATCTAAAATCTTTTAGTCTGTGCTGTTCTGTTGATGCACTGCATGAACAGAACTAAACATTTGTAGCACACCGGCCATCCAATAATTGCAAAAAGCTTTGTGCTTTACTTTTAATGTTACTTTTAATATGAAGTGAAGTCTCAACTTTGTTGTTTTGGCACTCTTTAATATGCTATGACAGACCAGTTCAGGCGGCAGCACGTATCAAGCGCCCGTGAACCGATCATCTCCTCTCCTCTTTACCTCTATTACAGCACAAAATAAACACCAGAGGGTATGCTGAAAGATGCATTACATCTCACCGAAATGAATTCTGCCTCATGTGTTCGCTCAGATTTTCAACCGGGGAAAGACCTCAATAAAACAGCTTGTAGGCTATACAATGTCACTTAACGTTACATTTACCTCAAGAAAGCTATTCAATGTCCATAAACTCATTAGACGGCTAGAAAAAATAAAGGCTTTTGAAGAGCATTTCTGAAGTTTCAGTTTCAGCCCAGAATTTTCATCTCGATGTATCTCTATAGTTTGGTAGTTAAAAGTTGTCTCTTGTTGGGAATGACATGAGGATGTTGTGTTTTTTGCAGGTGATGGTAGAGGAAGCTCTGCCTTGCCATCGCAGACCAGCTTGTCTGTAGGCTCAGATCTGTTTGATGTACCGAGTGGCCCAACCAGAAAAACTCCAGAGTCTTTCCTTGGTCCCAACGCTGCTCTTGTCAACCTAGACTCTCTGGTCAGCAAGCCTCCCCAGCAGCCTCCAGTCTCCAACCCCTTCCTCGCTGCAGGTACCCTTCACCAATAACATTTCATTTGACCACATTTACAGGGTTTCCGTGGGTGAACTAAAAAGTCTTTAGTTCAGGTTTTATATATAAAGGGTTGTAAAACATCTTAAATATCTTATTATGTCTTATATTATTATTATTTTTGAGAAATCTTTAATTTGAGAATGGAAAAGCACTAATTGTGATATGGTCTAATGCAATTTATTTAACTTTTGAGAACAGTTTGAGGTAAATAAACATTTATTTTCTTTTTTTCAGTTTATTATTGATATTTTGCTTACACAATAAAAATATTCATTATATAGGTTTTACAGGTATCGCAATAATCTGTAATCTTTTGAACACTTTATTATTGTATCGCAAAATCTAATTATGCTTTAGCTGTAATTCCTTTCAGTGTGTATTGATATATTGGAACATAAACCAAACTCATTACATATTAAGTAAAACATGACTTGCATATTTTATACCAGCTTTTAAACTACCTGTTTTGCTAACAAGTATTACGTCCTTGTTGAGCAGCCAGTTTAAATAAATAAAAGTTTTTGAGATGCATGATTTATTTTGAGAATGTATCAGTTTGTTCTAAACAGATATTTTATTTGTGCAGGTCTTGAAAAATGTGGATTTTAAAAGCACTGCAGATGTATCTTTTTTCCTTTTTTTTTTTTAGCATTGAGCTCACCTGCATCTCCCATTGGTCTCTTTTCAGCCTCGGGAGCAGCTTCAGCTCCTGCTCCTGCACCTGCCGCTCAAATCAACCCCTTCCAGGTGAATCAGCCACAACCGCCCACCCTCAACCAGATGAGAGTCAGTCCCATGATGGGCCTGAGCGGTCAGGGCTTCAGCAGCATGGCCCAGAGAAGCAACGATCCCCTGCCTCTGTCCTCAATGCCTCCAGTTGGTCCCGTCTCAATGGTACCCATTACCGGTATGGCTCCTCTTGGGCCTGTGGGCCAGATGATGCCAAACATGGGGATCCCAGCATCCATGTCCATGCCCCAGCCGCTCATGAGTGGAGGCCTGCCGCCCGCGGGCGCAGCAGCACAAGCCGGCGGCACAACCAACCCCTTCTTATTGTGAGGAACAACATAGGCTGCCTCCCAGAAACCCACACACATCCCTCTCCTATCCCCATTTCTATGCTATAGACAACATAGTCGGTTGTGTCCCCCCAAACCGGTGTGCTATTTTGAGACTTTTGGAGTATCAGTGGTGTTTACAGGTTTTACACTGGCAGGTGATTCCCTTCCTCTCCTGTCAGAGATTGGTACCATACAGCGATTTGGTATTGTTTTCTAAATTTCCTCGAAAGAAACCATCAGCGATACAGCGTCTCTCCCGTTCAAAGGGGTCCTGTTTTTAACTTCTTTTTTGATGGCTTACTTTTCTTATCGGAGGCTGTTCTAGGAGTACTGGTTTGTCTTAATTTTTCTAATTTCTAGTCTTTCGAGCAGTGTGCTAGATATAAAGCTAACTCTTTTAATCCAAGCAGCCTGTACGTTCTACGCAGTGCATATACACTATGTGTATTTACAGTACGCTTAAGTAGACAGTTTAGAGGACTCTCTATCAGTTTACATGGAAATGATTTTGATGTTCCAAGCAGGGATTTTGCACATGCTCCGATTTATCTTCCTTTGACTGTTTGCCCACCGTTAGTCCTTAGTGCGAGAAATAATGGGAAACCGTTAACTAAGGCACGAGCAAAGAGCGAGTCTGTGAACTGCATGTGTGAATGCTTTCAAACCTGATGCATTGAAAGATGAACTTCATACTGAAGTGGAGAGTTGTTCTTTCTTCCTTTTCCTTTTTTTAATGCACGACGGGGAGTTGGTTTGCATATCGTAATATGACTCAACTTTTATACCGAAGCCTGTTTTTTACTGCTTTACAATCCCAAAACGTTGTTTATCGGGTGAATGGGTTCTTTCAATTCAATACGGCTCGCTATTTGCACAGCACAGCTCCATATTTCCACAGCTAATCGATACTAATGATTAGAATTCATCCGCTTAGCTTCTCTGTAAGTATCCAGCAACCTGAAATGTGATCATTTCAGTAACGTTTTCTTTCTTATTTATGTATGCGTGCGTGTGGATGGATGGAGCAAAGGGAAACGGGAGGAAATTTGTGTTCTTCATCTTCATCAGGTCCTAATGCGTCTTACTGTTATAACCGACAGCTGTATCACTAATCACTGCTTCCTAATGCAATCTGTTCATGTACGTTGGGGAAAAGTATATCAAAGCTTGTTGTTAACAAAATCTTGGGGTTCCTCAGTTCTGTATGGAAAGCTAACTTCCTTATAGTGTTATGAGATTGAGTGGAGATGCCAAGACAGGTTATAGTGTGGGGAAGGGTCCCGTAATGGATTGTATGATCGATTTTCTGGTTGTTTTGTTTTGTTTTGGTTTTTTTCCCCTTCCTTGTTGATGTTGAATTTGTGGTATAAATGTATGTTAGAGGTCATATGCATCTTTCTGCAGCTAGAAACCTGTGGTTCAATTGCATTCTGTATTCAAATGAGTTTTTGGCCACGGTTTAATCATTAGTCATAAATGAGACTTAAACTAGACTATGAATCGTTTGATGTCACAATAAACAGTCCATTTTAAGCAAGAACGCCTAGACTTTGGTGTGTCGTGTGGCTTGCTATGTCTACACTTTTTAATTCAACCAGTTAAGCACAAGATGGCAACATCTGCCACCGAAATTTAGTTACCAAAGTGACTTGGCTTGTCCTTTTTAAACGCAGAGCTGCGGTCATTTTCTAACTGACTACACATTTATCTCTCTTCGATTGTTCCCCTATTATTGTTGTCATCATCAATATGACTGCTTTTGTTTTCCTGCTTAAGGATGGACTCTACGGTTTCTCTCATCGGTGAGCTAGTGACCTCTGCTGGAAATATTGCGGTAGTACTGCCATGTGCAGCCTTGTAGCAGAGCCTGGGTGTGTTACGGTCAATAATCTGCAGGCATACTCAGGCATTTCGGGGGGTGGTTGTGGCTAAGAAAGCTTTAAGTTGTATGTAATGCGCTTTTGATGGACGTGATGGTTTAAGCAGGCTCTATTCCTGCTAAATGAGACTCCCTGCTAGTGAACATCACTGTATTCGATTATGCAGAGTAGTTTGATTTTTAATCCATACGATATCTAGCTGATTTCGTCTCGGCCATCTTGTTTTGCTGTTACCGTGTATCACTCGTTTTTCTGTTATTATGTACTCATTATGCATTTATTGTGGAGGACTAACCTTGTGAACATGCATAACATTTTATTTTTCCATGTTATTGTGTCTGTGTATTTACCAAACTGTCTCATATTACTGGGAGCAGGCTGCTTTTTATGGATGTGCTCAACCTGTTGGCATTATAACTGTATAATATAATTTATCATCTGTTCTATTGTAACATATTGTTGTGTACCTTATTTCTGTGTAATGGTTTTGTAGGAAAGTCACAGGAAGAGTGATTGTTTTATTGCCATCTAAACCACAGCAAGTGATAAAGGACCTGTAGCTGCAGTGGTAAAACAAATAAATTGTATCAATGACTTTTGATCCGTCTTTTCATGCTGTCAGTAAACATGCCAACATCACATCCTGTTAGATGCAGGGTTATTTTAGTACGATTGAGATACTACTACTGTAGTTTTTATTAGTATTTTGAATGTTTATTTCATATTTTCATTTCATTACATAGTAAATTTGTTTTAGTTAAATCCTATTTTGATTCATTTTTGTTTATCAGCAAAAGGAGAACCAGCTGGCAAGTTTATTTATTTTTTTCTCAGTTAAAGGGTTGGTTCATCCAAAAATGTAACTTCTGTCATTTCTCACCCTCATGTCGTTCCAAACCCATAAGACCTATGCTCATCTTCAAAACACAAATTAAGATATTTGAGATCCGAGAGGTGTATTAGTCCTCCATAGACAGCTATTTAACCACCACTTTCAACGTCCGGAAAGTACTAAAGACCTCATTAAAACAGTCGACGGGACTACAGTGCAACGAGAATGTTTTGTGTGCAAAAACAAATGAACTTTATTCAACAATGTCTTCTCATTCTCCTATGTTGTTTACATCCATCACTTCCAGGTTTTACATCATAACGGCGGCTCAGTATTGGTATTTAGCTTCCGCCAGACGGCCTTCCATGTTCTGCTCATGAAAGAAGTGTAAAACTCAGTTCAAATAGCTTCCGTTTTTTCCGTAGGTTGAATATGGAAGGCCGTCTGGCGGAAGATAGATATTTTAGTTCTTAACCTGTTATATATGGATTTTTTTTTACACATGCAGCATCACTTTACTTCAGATGGCCTTGATTTACCACCAGAGCCGTGTGGAGTACATTTATGGATGGAGGCACTTTCTTCAGCTCATACTTGTTGATTCCGCTCACTGCCATTATAAAGCTTGGATGCGTCTGGATATTTATTAATATAACTCTGATTGTGTTCATTAGAAAGAAGAAAGTCATATACACCCTGGATGGCTTGAGGCTTTGGTAATTTGCATTTGAAAGTGAACTAGTCCTTTAAGGACGAGCCAGGTTTTCAGTCAGAAATGGTTGACTCTTCTAGACAAACAAAACAAGATCAGTTTATTTAACCTACAAAGCTGATTAAACAATATAACATGTATAGTCGAAAAGCAGCCACAATGAATACAGAATAAAGCAACTAATACAAAAAGGTACAAAAAAGTCCTCAAGGTTATCAAAGCTGTTGCAATGTTCTTGCAGGTGAATGCTCTATTGATGTAGTGTCATAACCCAGCTTCTTCATGTCCTTAGTCACAATGTTGAACTGTAGTGTGACAAAACCTTGTGAGCGCACCCTTGTGACTGCAAATGGACAAAACTGCATCAGTTATGGCTCAATTTTCAGTTAAAGATCAATTTTTGAAGGTTCACTATGATTAGAGATGATGAACATCCGCTGCATTTCAAGGCAAAGATTAAATAAGTTTACCTTCTCTTCCCTCTCCTTGAGCAACTACCTTGGGATCTGTGAACTCTGGTCGCCTTCCCATCAGCCAACTGAGTACAAGATGAAACATGTTAGATGCAGAGCCTATCATGCAAATGAATGTTTTCAAACTATAGTGTACTTCCTTATTTGAAACCGTGCACATTAAGTTCATACAGTTGAGGACAGAGTGGCAACAGGAAATTAGATGCATAATTGTGTAATTTAAAAAATTTCACTCTTTGTCTTCATTTAAATGTGTATAAAACAACAATCAGTGGTTAATTTAGAATATTATGAGGAAAATTAGTAATAACCTTGTGAATTTCTGCAGTCTTGACGTAGACTCGGGAACAAACATGGGAATGGTCTTTGTGTGTCTGGGAGAGAAAGCATTCACATGTAATTGTGGATTTCAGACGAATCTCAAGCATGCTGGCTGCTTTTGTCACATTATGATTTGAGAGTGACTCACTTTCCAGGTGTAAACGGGATGTGCACGGCTCCATAACCTCTCACAACATCATTCCCAAAGGTGTCGGGGCCATACACACTGACTACAATCTGGGGCCCTGAAGAACAAGAAACGGTAAAAAGATATATATTATTTTCAAAAACGATATCACAATATTTTATGCAGATCTTCAGACTTATGTTTTCATTGTATAGAGGAATATATTATTCGGGCGCAAGCAAAACAAAGTCCACTTACAGCCAAATGGGTTAGTGCTTTTGAATGTGATGTCCAATGGGAAATTCCACACCAATCTCTGAGATCCTCTACCTTTTGATGTTATTTGAGAAATGCCCTCTTCTAAGCCCTGGGAAAAGACCCAAGCTTACTGTTGTTGAATATATGAGATACAAAAACTTCACTAAACTAGGGGAGAGCAGGGCGACTGACATAGTAAAATAACCAGTACCAATGTAAAGATGGCAATTTCCTAGTAATACATGGTATATTACTATTCAAGTGTCATATTAAACTATACAAATAGATTACATGTTAATATATAAATGTTATAATAGCCCTGATTTCCGTAACACTAAGACAAAGGGAAGTAAAGCAGCTTGATGTCACTCACTGAGGTGGGCGCCCAGTCGTGCCCATAAACAAAACAATACTTGCAGTACAGATCATCATATTCTGGAAACTTTAGAGAAAACAGGACATGTTAGTAATCAAATGAACCGACGTTACCAACAGGCTAACAAACACAGCCTCTATAAATCACTGTTAACTCACATCGGCTGCTTCTATTTGCCCGTTGACCATGAGAAGAAAAACAGCAGGATTATTTGAGGTCATTTTCACAGCATTAACACTCTGGAAAACATTTAAATCACACCAAACGCCCCTCGTTGCATTGAAATAACAGGTAAGCTGTAAATTAGTGGATTCCCGTTGTCAACAGGTTTCTGGCTGCTATGGACGCTTTCAGTACGGCAGGCAATAAGGTCCAAAATGGCTAGACAAAACGCATTTTTAAATCGCTATACCACTAGGTGGTTGTCGTGGACATGAAATTGAGGCCACGTCCGAAATCGCATAGTCCCTCGAGTAGGTATTTATTTTGAATAAAGGATTACTTTTATGACTGCTCAAAAGGTTTTCAACGCGCAAGGACATTTTCTGTGAGTGTGCGAGACTTCCAAATTATTAGCCGAAATAACGAGAATAATATCAAAATGTAGTTTGCGCTACAAAACCAGCGTGTTTATAATTAAGACAATGCATTCAAATAATAATATGGTAAGAAACATAAGTTTGCAGTGTCAAGTATAAAATAACTAAAAATAACTGGAAGCCAATGGCACCGGAAGCGAGTTACATTTACAAAATGGCCCGCTTTTTTAAAAAATTTATTTATTTATTTATTTATTTGTTGTCTTTTTTTTTTTTTTTATTAATGCACAACAACATAAGAACATTGTCAGGGGATTACATACAAATACATAAAAAAAAACAAAAAAACAAAAATGACACAAGTATATAAACACTACATCATTGGTATAAAAACATACAGACAATAACATATAGGGAAAGCTTTTAATCCCATGTATTTTCTTTAAGCATTTCTTCATAATGTTTTTAAAATGGCCCGCTTTTACCTGATAAATAAATGTAATGTGGACGTAATACATTCGCTGTCATTATCACGTGACCCACCACCAAATCCTCTCAAACAAACAAATAAACAATGGCAAATCACTGTTTTCTCTCCTAGAATGATTTCATCTCAAGCACTTAACCCCTCTGTCCCTACATGATCTGGGTAAGTAGGCTACTAAATGACTACTTTCTGTTGATTGAAATTCACTCAACACTTCTGAATCTGAATACATTTCCCTTGCGCAAAGTGCTCAGCTTTAGGGAAGCTGAGGTGAGGCCTCATCTCAGACACCAAGACATGAAAAAAGAGACAGCCATACAATAGAACAGACATGGAAAAGTCCCTGAGAGACAATGTTAATTAGAGGATCAATGGATTGAATTTTGGGCTTGGTTTTAGTTCTACACCCCAGTAAACTCTGCTCAACCTATAGACCAAGACCTGCCTGCCACTTTTTTGGCCCAACAATGTCCCAGTTTGAGCTGTCCTCGTCTGTTGCCAATTTTCCCTCTCTGGGACCAGGTCTTTGACTTACAGTCACTATTTATAGCAATAGACATCTGTACTACTTAGAAGTCCTCTACGGGACCTTTTTTAGGCCTGAAATAAAGACTCATTGAGTCATTTCCGTGGGGCATGTTTTTCTTTTTTCTTTTTTTGACATCAATCCCAACCCAATATGGCTTTTAGGTTGAGCTTATTGTTCTTGTCCTCCATTAATTGCATAGCACAAATGCTTGGATAACCTATTTCTGTTCCTCAGATCTCAACAGTACGTGAATAGCTGTGTCCATCTGATTGACATTTTTTATTTGGTTGACATTTGCTTGTGTCATCAAAACATGCACCAACTGTCCACACCATAGCAAATGTCATGGAAATGTCATGTGCCCTGGGTGGTGATTTGGCATCTTTGGTTGGTGGTCTGAAAGACGATCTTGTGTTTTCTTAAAGACAAGTGATCCCCGTTGTTTAGTCTGGGAAGTAAGGAGCTTATAATAGCACGGCTTCACCTGCTTTACGGGTCAGTGACATGGCACTTTTTTAATATTGTAAAACAAACATTAGAAATGCCGTCACACATAGCATAGGCCTACATGTATTCATCTCTTCTAATCATGTTTTTAATATCTGTTATGAAATTCATTTTGATATGTAATATCGTCATAGAAAGGACCCCTGCGGACCCTTGTGACTTTTGTGTCAAGGTCGATAGATCTCTTAAAGTATGAGAGACAGTGACAAAGGTTCAGGTTGTGAAATGTCATGTGGTGTGACTCCCAAAAATAATTATATTACTTTTGATGATTACACCAGTTTCAAAATCATATGAAATGAAAACAAGAACACAAGGAGTACTTTTTTTTTTTTTTTTTTAATTCTTCTCTTTATTGAGAGACACTCTTTTTTTATTATTAACCTTCAAAACTGCATTGTCCTTAATAGTCTAGATTTGAACTTTATTCTCAATATAAAGAGAAGACATTCTGTTCTGGCCATAATTGAGTGGAAGACATCTACTTGATGCCATATGACTGCATTATAAGAGCTAAAAAGCTCATAAATATGTAATATCGTTTAATAGAATAACTTCTAGATTTTTATGTACTGAACTTGCCATCCTGTATATTAGTGCAGTCCCTGACCTGCATCTGAAAATACCAGGTCACTGTTTCTCTGAGTGTCTTTGGAAAGCTCCACTGAGACACAACCTGAATCTACGTCTTGTAAAATTGTTATCGATTTATGTCCTTTCCTCCAAACTCCAATCATGGTCAAAAGCAGAGTGCCATTTATTATGAGGGCTAATCATTAATATTGCCTCTCCATTAGCTGGAGTGCAGCTCTGTGACAGCATAATGGCCTGTGTCAGACAGATGAGTGGGTCGCCGTGGATCTGCATGTGTCAAATTACAGCAGCCCACTCTTGAGGCAGGGATCAGGGATTTCATTTTGACCACTCCCTAATTTTGCATGCAGGATGAATATTCCCCACCCATGCTTTTAGGGTTTTTCCATTTGATAAATAATAAAACAATGAATTTTATTTTAGGAGCCCATAAAGGGTTTAGTCTCTGGCATTACCGTAACTGATGTTTACTGATTTTCCCGGATTGATCTGAAGATATTGACGGGAAAAATAACACCGGAGGGATGAGAACTTGCACTAAAATTATTTAAATAAATATTAAATTAACTAAAATTAATCCTGTTTTTTGGTAATTGTAACTTTTTTCAACATTGATAATAATAAATGTTTGTTGACTATCAAATCGTCATATTAGAATAATTTCTGAAGGATCATGTGACACTGAAGACTGGAGTGTCATTTTTGCATCACAGGAATAAATTACATGTTAAAATATGCGCAAATAGAAAGCAGTTATTTTAAATTGTAATAATATTTCACAATATTGCTGTTTTTACTGTATTTTTAGAAAATAAATTTAGCTTTGATGAGCAGAAGAGACTGTATGTTTGCTTCATTCATTCGCTTGTGAAACTCTTGAACTAGCGTTGTAGTCAAAACCACCTAATCCGAGACCAAGACAAAACCAAGACCAGTACCAGACCAGCATGGCTAAAATTCATAAAAATCCACATTAAGAAATGACTTACTTTTAATCAATAAATATAACTTGATTAAGACACACAAATGAAAACATTAAGAACAAAATTCACTGAACATGCATCTGAATTGGTAAATTACAAATATATAAATAATATTTAAAAAAAAATTTTTTTTGTACCAATGCAAAATCATATTCACATTTGTGAAAACAGCCCTCATGCTCTGTGATATTGCTTAAATATATGACGTTAATATAAAAATCCAGATCTCATACAAGTATACTGTTTTGTGAACATTTCTACTCATGTTGGTGGCATTTTTGACACAATCCCTCATTAAATTTTGAACCCATGCGATAAATAAATCAAGTTATTGATTGCATCTGAGGCAGTAAGTTTACATTCAATCACATTAGTGATGTTAATAAATAAATCAGACAAATCACCGGCAACTTGGTGATGTAACTGCAGTGTTGGTCTGAGACCTGTCTTGAAACAAAATCCTGAATCTTCTCAGTCTGAGACCGGTCTTGAGCAGAAACAGAAAACAAAGGTCTTTTGTGCTTACTTCTGCTAGTTTTAATACTGTTCACTAGAGACTTTGGATGGAACACTTGTGTACAGTTGTATTATGTGATATGATTACTTGCAATTTTGTTCAATTTACACGCTTTTCAAGCTCGCACTCACTGGAGAGAAGATCCGAGACAGCAGACTCTCAGACACAGTTGTGTGATAATGATGACATTTCCAATCATTTCGAAACTTGCAAGAGATGCAGTTAAATTATGTAATTATTGTGTTTGCTTTGTAGAAACCGTCTGCAACGAGAAAAGTGAACTGACTATGAAAATTACCTGTCTGCCATTTTATAAGACGAAGAAAGAAGTTGCGTGATTTGAAGGTGAGGGATGTTTACTCGGATGAGGCCTCTCTACTGGTTAAATTTAACGACACAGCAGAAGGTCATGACCTCATTTAACTTATGTCCGTTTAAATTGAAGTCTGATCTTTAATTTATATCCCATTCCTGATGACATTTCATTTATGTTTGGCCCACTGCTCTACTGCCCAGAAGCGCATATGACCTTAGAGTAAAAAAAAGACAATATATGCTCCCAGTAGGGATTAGTGATTAGACCTCAGGTTAATCTCAATGACTCCGTAGTTGGGGTGTGTTGCACTAATGTGTGGTGATTAATTCAACACGAATGTTCATTTTCACTAAATAAAAGCCATGTTAATTCAAACGAATTAAAAAGATGTTATTTGCAATGAAATCACCAGGCTTGCTCTCCTTGTTATCTTTATAGGATTGCAATATAAATTTACAATACAAAAAATATAATATAAAAATAATTTGAGTTTATTTTAACTTATTTTATATTTATAACAATTATAAATATTTGGAAGTAAAAAATCTTTTATTCAAATTAGATGCAACTGAATATATATACAAAATAAAATAGGAAATTAAATGTATTTAATATTATTATTATTTATTATATCTAAGTATAATACACATTATTAGTAATAATTAGTCATTTATTATTATATATTAACATTATTAAAGGGATAAAAATATTATGTGAAATATGTGTAATATTTATTTAACGTTTGTATTCTTTCTAATAATATTATATTTAAGTATAATATAATACACATTATTAGTAATAATAGTAAATGTATATTGTGCATACTATATTTATGTATATTATTTATCATATGCACTGTTTATTATTATATATTAACATTATTAAAATGATAAAAATATTATGTGAAATATGTATAATATTTCTTTAACGTGTGTATTCTTTCTAATAATATTATTATTATTATATTTAAGTATAATATAATACACATTGTTAGTAATAATAGTAAATGAATATTGTGCATACTATATTTATGTATATTATTTATCATATGCACTGTTTATTATTATATATTAACATTATTAAAACGATAAAAATATTATGTGAAATATGTATAATATTTCTTTAACGTGTGTATTCTTTCTAATAATAATATTATTATTATATTTAAGTATAATATAATACACATTGTTAGTAATAATAGTAAATGAATATTGTGCATACTATATTTATGTATATTATTTATCATATGCACTGTTTATTATTATATATTAACATTATTAAAATGATAAAAATATTATGTGAAATATGTATAATATTTCTTTAACGTGTGTATTCTTTCTAATAATATTATTATTATTATATTTAAGTATAATATAATACACATTATTAGTAATAATAGTAAATGTATATTGTGCATACTATATGTATGTATATTATTTATCATATTTACTGTTTATTATTATATATTAACATTATTAAAATTATAAAAAATATTATGCAAAATGTGTATAATATTTATTTAAGGTGTGTATTCTTTCTAATAATAATAATAATAATAATAATAATAATAGTTATTATTGTTGTTTTTTGTATATTTAAATTATGATAAAAAGTAGAGTGCATGAGGTGTACCAATAATTAGTATTATAAACATAATAATTATATTATAATATTATATTATACTATTATAAATCATTAGTAAATATTGAAAGCCTGCATTACTGCAGAAGATATTTAGCTCTAAAGTTGATGAAACAACCAAGGCCTGTTTTTGAGAAGTGTATAATATAAGACATGGTAGGCAGAATCCCATAGGCGATGAAATCTATATTTCAGGAACTGCAGAGCCTACACCGAACATGGCCTGCCTACTTTGAAGCCTGCTTTCATAGAGGGGAAGTCTGCTTTGAGGCTGCAGTTGTTTTTGCTGGATTTTTCTCAGCTCTCAGACAGGTCTCTCTCATTCCAGTTTTGAACACTGTGTACCCCGCTATTATGCATTCTACAGTGAAGTGGAGTTTGTGAGACCGCTCTGTCCTGCAGCATTTCGCCGTTGTTAGATAAGACCCATCTCAACAAGAAAATGAATCACGGCAACCTTTATCTGAATTGCGAGCACCGGTTTCGTAAAGAACCGGATCGTTTACTGTACTATAGCGGCAGTGTGCATTGTTTTTGTGCGTGTGTTGTATGTGTTTGCGTGTGCTCTCACAGCAGTAATGCTTTCAGTGTAGTCCCTGGTGAAAATAAATACTGTCAGCATCTACTACCCTCTCCTCTTTTCCACATCTCATGCTGTTACTGAAAAGCCATTGCAAACAAATCCATCTCTCGCTCAGTGTTTATCTCCTCCATAGTACCTGGACTCAGCTGCACTTCATTCATTTTACGGTGGGTTTTACAACAGTGCCTTTAATGTGTTTTTCTTTTATTGTTGAAGCACGCTCAGTAGAGTTAAACAATTCTATTGGAGATCCATGGAAAAGGGTGTGTAGCGTTACACAAGCAGCGTAAAAATCAGCATTGAATAAAGATGAAGATGCTTTTGTTGTAAGAGTAAATATCTTTATGAAAACCCAATAATGGTTTTCAAAAGAAATGAAGCTGTATCCAAATAAATGATCACATCTCAATTTTACAGTACTCAATCCAAGACACACGCAGTTCCAGATACAATAATCGCTTCTGAGGTGACAATCTCATTGGCCCTGAAATGAAAGCGATTGGAATCCTTTTGAAAAATTGAATTTGCGAGTGGAATTGTTACATAACAGGTCCATTTTATGCAGCCAGTATAACAGGGTCAATGCTTTGACATCTCCAGATCCCAACAGAAAAGAACTCGGAGGCAGGTGAGTCTAGAGGAAGAGGTGGGAGTTTTTATGCCAGAGAGTTTTGATTGAAGTCTGCCGTATGACTCATGTGACTATCATTTCAAAGATTTCATTCACAGTTGTATATTCGCTGCATTTGGAGGCTGCCAAGCTGCAGTGTCTGGGCTGTGTGAAAAGGTATTGCAGTTGACAATGGAAATCAATCTCGGTCTCTTGTAGATGTCTTAACTCTCACATGAAATGAAATGCCTGTTTTTTTTCTTCTTCTTCAGTTCTTCCAGTAAAACCTGGTGACCTTGGCAATCTGTTAAAGGGACAGTTCACCTGAAAATGAAGATTCTGTCATGAATTACTCATCCTCAGTTCGTTCCAAACCTGTATGACTTTCTTCCTTCTGTTTAACACGAATGTACCGTGTTCCACCTTTTGTTTTTTCGTATGAAAAGGTACATTTTCCGGATGCTCGAAGTGCACAAAACCTTGCTTCATACTTTCAATAGAGAGACAGAAATCTCTCAAGAAATGAACAGAAGTTTTTTTTTCGCTTGGAGGAATGGCATGACAGAAATGGTGACTGAACTATCACTTTAATATCTCTGTGTAACACCCGATTCACTAAAGGAATTGTAATGACAGAAACGTACTTTTTTTGACAGAAAAACTTTTTTATTGCAATTTATTGCAATTTCTGATCTTGCGGGGCGGTTCAGAGAGCGAGGTTGCAAATCTATAATGAGCTAAATTTGCATATAAAGGAGACGAAAAGAATGACAATGACTTAATTTAAATATTAATGGCGCAGCACTATTTCAACGCATTAGCTTTTGGTTAAACCGAATTGTGGGTGGTTAGAGAATGGCTCAAGCGGAATCTTTTGCTACATTTAATGTATAAAGCATATATAAAAACATTTGTTTTATATTTGAGTGTAATTTTTTTGTAGTGCAAAAACCAAACAAACATTGAAGCCGAATATGTAAAACAATGATCTTAAGAAACCTTTAGATCATGCAAAACTCTTGTAGAAGGTTTGTAATCCTATTACAACTATCTAATTAATATTCATTGCCTAATAAGTGTACATGAGCTAAGCTAATAAAGTTTGTAACATCTCCTTTCAGATCTTTTTACATTCCCTAACAGTTCAGTGAATTCGCCCCCAAGGCCTTTTCTTGTCTTTTTGCATCATAACAGGAAGTGAAGCGAAAGCTCAACGAAACCATTGATTCACATCTGTTGATGTTGTGGTTTGGGAGAAAAACATGCTTGATGTGTATGTCTTTGTTAGATATTAAGATCCTCTCGTGGGAAGAGCGAAAAGCTGTGACGAACCATACTTACCTGCTGTCTTCGCCACTTTCTTTGATGCGTATTTCAGGGGGGATTTAAGCGACACTTCTAATATTCGAGATTCTCATAAATAGTCACTAATCTTAAGGGTACAGAGATTCAAAACGCCTGTGTGATCGCTGATCTGGAGCGCCAGTGTTTTCATTGCACCAGGTTCCATTACAGAGAGGATGTTAATGCTTTCATACAGAACCGTCTTGTTGCATAGCAACTAACTTATCAGACTACCCCCAACCTCCCCCTCCCATGCTAGTTCAACTACAACCTGAAAAAAAATCTTTACCAAGAGCTTTTCTTTAAAGAGAAGAATTGAATGGCATTTGCTACATAAATATCAGTGGGATAGAAAAAATGCTGGTTGAACTTGGCAATGGCTTTTCCCCCACCGAATCCATCAGAGCCCACTTCAAAGCATTTCACAAGAAATGCCAATAAGCGTCCTAGCAGGCTACCTCTGCAGCATAGAAAGACAGAGAGCGCAGAAAAAGAGAAAATCAACCATTTCCAATTGCAGCTGATAAGAAACAATGCTTCTCTTTTTGCCTTGACCCAGAGCTAAACTGATATAACAAACCTTCCAGATATTTATTCACTTTGCGTTGCTGAGATTCTCAGTGGAACATCAGCGCTATGAATTCTGCATGTTGGGATAATCAGCCTTGCTCTGTCATACTCCTTTCCTCCCCCTCCATGGCCTAATTTGGAAATATATTCTCTGCACTCTACCTTCATTTTCTAAGCAACTGCAGTACAGCAACACATCGTATGTAAATACGGTTTGTGTTGAGCTTCAGGTCTACAGGGGTTACGCTCCTCTTGTTTGTGTAGTGTACTGCAACTCTGCACCACTCTAATTGCCGTTTTAAATCAGCCAAGGCTTTTGTGCCGTTCACCTCCTTTTGACAAAGCATGTCCAGGAATGGGAAGAAGAAAAATCTGCAAAGTGAAATACAGCAGTGTGATCCGATGTAGGGCTTGTTTTTCACCTCTAAGTACAATTCTGAAGTGTAGTAAAGATGGAGTGCTTTCCTAGAGTTGTGTATTACTTCAAGGGCATGGTGTAGTTTAGTGGTTACAGCTCTGGGTTCAAAACCCGCAAGGGACAATCCATGAAATTATCATCATGTGCCATTGAACAAGACGCCCAGGTTGCTCCAGGGCAACTGTCCTTGTGACTCGGGATAATTTGTCAAGTCAAGTTCTTCATTGTTCAGGTTCACTGGTTCACTATACAGCACATTTCTTTCTTTGTGTGCTGGAAAGTCATAGATAGAAACATATAAAAAAGCACAGAAGAGAAATGGAAGGACAAATAATGGAAGAGAAAATAATTAACTACAAAAACAAAATACAATGAAATTTTAAGTCATGCAAATATACACTCACCTAAAGGATTATTAGGAACACTTGTTCAATTTCTCATTAATGCAATTATCTAATCAACCAATCACATGGCAGTTGCTTCAGTGCATTTAGGAGTGTGGTCCTGGTCAAGACAATCTCCTGAACTCCAAACTGAATGTCAGAATGGGAAAGAAAGGTGATTTAAGCAATTTTGAGTGTGGCATGGTTGTTGGTGCCAGACGGGCCAGTCTGAATATTTCACAATCTGCTCAGTTACTGGGATTTTCACGCACAACCATTTCTAGGGCTTACAAAGAATGGTGTGAAAAGGGAAAAACATCCAGTATGCGGCAGTCCTGTGGGTGACAATGCCTTGTTGATGCTAGAGGTCAGAGGAGAATGGGCCGACTGATTCAAGCTGATAAAAGAGCAACTTTGACTGAAATAATGACTCGTTACAACCGAGGTATGCAGCAAAGCATTTGTGAAGCCACAACATGCACATCCTTGAGGCGGATGGGCTACAACAGCAGAAGACCCCACCGGGTACCACTCATCTCCACTACAAATAGGAAAAAGAGGCTACAATTTGCGCGAGCTCACCAAAATTGGACAGTTAAAGACTGGAAAAATGTTGCCTGGTCTGATGAGTCTCGATTTCTGTTGAGACATTCAGATGATAGAGTCAGAATTTGGCATAAACAGAATGAGAACATGGATCCATCATGCCTTGTCACCACTGTGCAGGCTGGTGGTGGTGGTGGTGTAATGGTGTGGGGGGTGTTTTCTTGGCACACTTCAGGCCCCTTAGTGCCAGTTGGGCATCGTTTAAATGTCACGGCCTACCTGAGCATTGTTTCTGACCAAGTCCATCCCTTTACGATCACCATGGACCCATCCTCTGATGGCTACTTCCAGCAGGATCATGCACCATGTCACAAAGCTCAAATCACTTCAAATTGGTTTCTTGAACATGACATTGAGTTCATTGTACTAAAATGGCCCCCACAGTCACCAGATCTCAACCCAATAGAGCATCTTTGGGATGTGGTGGAACGGGAGCTTCGTGCCCTGGATGTGCATCCCATAAATCTCCATCAACTGCAAGATGCTATCCTATCAAAATGGGCCAACATTTCTAAAAAAACGCTTTCAGCACCTTGTTGAATCAATGCCACATAGAATTAAGTCCTGAAGGCGAAAGGGGGTCAAACACAGTATTAGTATGGTGTTCCTAATAATCCTTTAGGTGAGTGTATAATACATATATGAA
The DNA here is from genome assembly GCA_037194245.1 of Opsariichthys bidens. Lineage (NCBI taxonomy): Eukaryota > Metazoa > Chordata > Actinopteri > Cypriniformes > Xenocyprididae > Opsariichthys > Opsariichthys bidens. Next base: position 13,456,834 of record CM074277.1, on the reverse strand, counting down.
TTAATAGTGTCCATCTGTGAGTTTAGATGTTAATCTGTTTTTCAGACAAGTAAACACATCAGTCGATCCAAATTCATCGTATATATTTAAAATCTTGCTAATTACTTACAAAGCACTAAATGGTTTAGCTCCCCAGTACCTGAGTGAGTTCTTAATGCATTACAGTCCTTCGCGTCTATTATGATCTCAGAATTCTGGCCAGTTGTTAATACCTAGAATATCAAAATCAACTGGAGGCGGTAGATCCTTTTCCAATTTGGCACCTAAACTTTGGAACGATCTTCCTAGCATTGTTCGGGAAGCAGACACACTCAGTTTAAATCCAGACTAAAAATGCATCTCTTTAACCTGGCATACACATGACACATTATCAATTTATATCTTCATGTCCATTAAAGGATTGTTAGGCTGCATAGATCAGGTCAGCCGGAACCGGGAAGACTTCCTATAACACCAGATGTGCTCGTTATATCAAAAGAAGAATGGCATCTACGCTAATTTTAGTCTCTCTGCTAATCCCGAGGTTTACCGTATTCAGCCGGATCCGGGCCGTATCCAGTTCAGATGGAGGACCTGCGCCTATAGACAATCACAACGCAGCCTTGAAGTGTCAGCAGAGACTGTGTCAACTAGCTCATCCCTTGTGAAGGTCTTACCGACATGACAGCCAGTGGCACAGATCCCTAACAAACCGCCCCATTCTGGCGTGATACAGTGTCTCGGGCGATATCTTCATTCTGAACATGTGAACCGGACACAGCGCATACGCTGAAATTTTGTTTCGACATGTAAACCATTATGTGAATCGAATTGCAAAATTTAAGGTTCATATAAACAATTGTCAGAATCTGAAATTGGAATGGATTCATTAGGATTGATTTGAAATGAGTGCAAGGAAACAAACCTACTGAAATCTTTAGGCACCATTTATTATAAATGATTTATCTGTGCACATCATTATTTTTTCTTGTGCCCTCATAATCTTTAATCAAAATAAGTTCCTCTTGCAGTGACATCTCTTCTCTTCTCTGATGATGTGTTTACTGGTGTGAGGGCGGGACAACCTGTCACTCACATGACATCACAGTAATAGTAAACCACAACCATCCAATCAATTCCAATAAATTATGTTTAGGTATGGGGTAGGATTGAGGGATGTAGAATATTGTTATGAAGAATAAGGCATTAATATGTGCTTTATAAGTACAGCCAATATGCAAGATAATAAGCAGCTGGTTAAAAGTGAGAAATGTTCCCCATACTAAAGTGTTACCCACTCACTTGTTACTGTATTATTGTAATTACATTTAAAGCAATGCAAAGAGTTGAAACCTGACTTTATTGTGACTTGGTTTTAATAATATTTTAATTAATATAAACATACAAAAATATTATTCCCAAAAATAAGGTGCATGCAAACTATATACAAATACATGCAATGTTTTAGTGTAGAAGTGCATTCTGTGGAAAATATACAGCCCTATATACAGTACAACCAGTACAATAAAATCTTGAGCTGACTGATGAATTAGAAATTAGTACAGCATAAGATCTGTGCATGGCTTAAGTGCTGGTTTCGGCCAAAGACTGATTGGTAATAGACTTAATTATGGCGAACTCAGTGCAAGGTCACACCTCAGAGCAGAAATGGACATTTCTACCCAATCAAACCCACCCCCACCAGTACACACATCCTCCACAGCACAGCTTTAACTAAGCATGACAAGTACACAGCAGTGCCAGTGAATCTGATCCTCTCACACTATCAGTTATTCTTAATGCTTGGATGTAAATATGCAGGTGTTGTCATTTCCTTCTTCCTTGTCAGTTAAATGATCCTCTAATCCAGATGGAAGTGATGTTGTGTAATATATTTTGTGCATGTGACTCCATTGATTTGCATTATTTATTTCAGCATAAGTGAGACGTGTGATAGCAGTGTACTACCGCTCCAACAGCGCCTCTAGTTTCAGTGTGCCGTGCCCAGGATCCTCACCGTCTGGCTTCCAGCCTTTGGCTAGTTCTGAGCACCACTGACTGTGCGTGTCATATTATGTAAGGTCACAGCATAGAACAGAAAGCGCAGTGTCACTGGCTCGAACGTGTAATCATTTTACGGCTGGCTTTTTAACACGTCTGTAAGAAAAGAAAATTTTGACTTAATCCAAATGTGGCCTGCATGCTCTACTTTCTGACAGGCCTTCTGTATGAATGATTTATGCAGTACCAACAGCTACTTAAACATACTCAGAGTGGCAGTTTCACCTTCAGTGCTTACAGACTCATGAATAAAAGATGGTTTGTTGTTGGGATACTAACCCAGGGTTTGTACATGACCTTAACTAACACTGTTAAAAGCAGAAAATCCTATAACTGCCCTCCCTGGACCTTTAGATATCAGCTCAGCACCTATACCCCTATACATTGATCTATCTGGGTAATGGAAATGGAATAATATCAACTTTTGGTCACTCAAGATATTGACAACATGTTACTGATGTAACATCCCATAGGGAAGCGGATTGCAATGTGTCTATCAACTGTTATTTTCTGTGGTGATTATTATGATTTGCAGAGCTTGTTGAGGGGGATATCCGTTTAATGGGATAATTCACCCAAAAATGATTTTTTTTTCATTATTCACTCATTCTCTGCATAGACTTATTTAAGCTTCAGAAATTGAGAACTTAAAAAGAAAAAGTGGTCCATATGACCAAAAAGATGTGGCAAACAGACAGCCATTTACATTGTAATTCACTGGAAATGTTAAAGGGTTAGTTCACCCCAAAATGAAATTTCTGGCATTAATTTCTCACCCTCATGTCGTTCCACACCCGTAAGACATTCGTTCATCTTCAGAACACAAATTAAGATATTTTTGATGAAATCAGTTTTTTTTTTTTTTTTTAATCTCTCATAGAAAGCAACAAAATGACCACATTCAAGGTCCTGAGAAGTAGTAAAGACATCACTAAAATAGTTGAGATGACTGCAATGGTTCAACCTTAATGTTATGAAGCGACGAGAATACTTTTTACTGCGCAAAAAAACAAAAATAACAACTTTATTCACCAATTTTGCCTCTACCCTGTCAGTCTTTTACACAGTTGACATTGCAGCACTTCTGTGTTTACATCCAAACACTCGCTCCGTTTTGGCCGACGTTGTTCACGTGAGCAGCACGACGCATGCGTGTGATGCTAACGCAGGAGCCGGCCAATAATGAGCCGGCGTTCTGATGTAGAACATGGAAGCGCTGCTATCTGTTTTCAACGTAAACTGTACCATTGATCAATGAAGCTGAAAAACTCAAATTTTATAAAAAATTTTGTAATTTGTGTTCTGAAGATGAACAAAGTTCTTACTTATTTGCAACATCATGAGGGTGAGTAATTAATGACAGAAATTTCATTTTTGGGTGAACTAACCCTTTAACATCCACCCAGGCCCTGTTTTGTGTGGGTGCTTGAGGGAGCTAAGCACCCTTCAGACAAATGCAAGAGCACCCTTACTTTATTCTATAACAATATCATATTGGCTAAACAGATTTGGCAAATGTTCTAGTGTATATTTGTACTTGCACTCTGGAGAATGTCAAATGTTTCTATTTACAACATGTTTTTGCAGCGTGAGCTTGTTGATCTCTTGAATGCGTTGGCCAATCAGAGGGGTTTAGAATCCACCCACCACTCAAAAGTTTTGTTCAGTGCTGAGTTTTGCACACTCGCAAATTCCTCTCTTGTAGTAGACACGATGAAGATGCCATTAATTAACAGTACTATGTGAGATCTGGCAGAATTACAGTAAAAGTTTTCTTCTCTGAGATGTAGCAATGTCTATTTTGAATTTTTTTTCTCCATTAATCAGTTGATTCAGTTTTCGGAGTAGGCTTGAATGATTTATTTCTCTGTTTTAGTATTAATTATACTATTATTTCATTTTTTAATATTGAATTTTATATTTTGTGTTTTTTTTTCTTTAGTTTAAAAAAAATGAATATTCAGTTTATATTTGTACATTTATTTTTAGTTTGAGTAATTTTAGTGCTTTAGTAGTTCAGCTTAAACTTATTTTATTGGTTAATTGGCAAGGCAACTTTTTTTTCATCTTATTTTTCATTAATGGCACTTACGGTATTTAACAATACCATTCATACGTCGGATTGATCTGCTCTCACAGCTCACCAGAAATAATGCTTTTCAATGAATAACAACTTAAATTTGGGTCTGTTCCTAACAAAAATCTACTGTACAACTTTAGAATACTTCAAATATTGTGCAAAGGTGAGCTATATTGATCATAGACAACTGACCCTTTTTTTTGCCAACAAAATTGTTGGCACTGCTACAATAAGAAAATTCCCTAAATTTCCTCTCTGTATCATTGGTACAGCATCCAGTCATTAAGTTATCTGGGAGTATAGTTGCTAGAAATGGAGTAAACTGATATTTGGTCCCTCAAGAGATTGCAAACATGTTACCATTGTAATGTTCCATAGGGAGGTGCATGACAATGTGTCTGTCAACTGTTATCATCTGTGGTGATGGGGAAATCTAATTAAGGTCTTTTGAACACCATCTGCTCTTTTGAGCTCCATTCGGTGAGGTTTTGTAACAGCAGAGATCCTCCGGTGTGATGTTAACAGGGCCCTGTGCTTCACGAGCCTCTAACCCCAGCACACCCACGCACTGTCTTCTCATATCTGACAGGCAATGGCTTCTCTCATTGTGATAAGAATCCTGCTCCATCGCACTCTCCTGCTGCAAGCACAAACCACGGCAAACCCTGTAAATAAACGAGGCCATTGTATTCGCTACAAAACCAGGAATCAATCTGTTTTCCAGTACATTTTGAAACATTCTTATTATAGCGTGTGGTTTGCGCAAAGGAATATGTCTTTTATTTCTGAACGCTTATGTAAGTAGTTGCACTAATGACAAGCGAGCAAGCTAAATGCATTCATTCTCAGTTGGAGTTTAAATAAAAGATGAATCTTCACATGGCAAATGGGAGGGAAGGGAGAGCCTTTCATGCATTCCAGCAAATGCTGCACTCACGTGCCGCTGGAACTGCAGGGGTGGGAATGGGCGAGGAGGGGGCCGCCTGACCCATATTGGGTCTGATTGGTGTAAAACAAAAAAAGTCAGGAGCAGCATTGTGCTCAGAGGAGAGGAATATTTTCCTTTGGAATCGCGCTAACTCATGCTTATTGCTGTCTCTCGTGCAATGTGTCATCACAATCTGATGAAATATTTAACCCATGACATTTTCTGCTGGTGCAAGCATTTGATTGCATCCTAACGTTTCCCATTTTGGCTTCTTGTTTTGTGCATTAGCTGTTTGCTGCAGGAAGGTTAGCAGCAGATGTCACATGTTCAAATGTGTAGGTGGATTGGTGACTGATGGTCCTTGTGTTGCCATGTGACATTTCTCTGTATTTCCTATATGTCACAGTGATGTTTAATCCATATACAAACTTAAAGAAAAGATGACAGTTGCAATTGTATCCTGCTTAATTGTGCACACAGAGATTCTGTATTGATTTTTCTTTATGAAAAATCAATACAGGAATGAGCAAGGAATTCCTGTATTTAATATATAATGTGTATTTAATATATTACTTTACTTAATATTTAATATGTTATGTAATATATGCACAATATATTTAATATATTATATTTGTATTTAATATATTAGGTATATTTAATATATTACATTATTTAAAAATATATATATATTAAAAACACTAAATATATATATTTAATATATTTTAATATGTTGCTTGTAATTCCCTCAAAATTATATGATATGATATGATATTATATTATAAATATTATATTTAATATATAAAATTGAAATATTAAATATATTTATACGTTAAAGAAAGATTGATATTAATACTTAATATATTTAAATATATTTTACAACTTTACAGTAATAAGTTTGAGAAGGAATTATTTCAATAGTGCCCTCTGTTTTGCCCCTAATGTTGTAGGGAATTAATTTTGTTGAATAAAATGATATCCAAGCTTATGTTCTAGCACTTTAACTGTTTGTTTGTAGCCTGGATACAGAAATCCTAATAAATATTGATTTCCCTTGTCGGCTACATCCAGCATGTTTATGTGACACTCATCTACTGAACCTCCGTAAACACATAACCAGTGCTGGGTGGATTGCTTATCAAATTGTAGTCGGTCACTGATTCCCAATTACATGATGAAAACTGTAGTTAGCAACATAATCCAATACATTTAAGGTAATATAATTTGTCTACTTTAGGTCAACAACGAACGAAGGTCTTACAGGTTTGGACTGACATGAGGCTGAGTAATTAATGACAGATTTGAATTTTTTTTAGTGAACTAATCCTTTAAGTAATTAAATCATTAAAAATTAAAATAAATTATTTTAAAATAAAAACAATCAAACTAAAACACTTACTAAAAAAGATGCATGTCATGTGACCATTAACTGACATCAGAGAGCTATGAACTTAATGTTGTTGTTTATTATTATTATTATTATTATTATTATTATCATTATCGATTTAATTTTTTGACTTAAAATTTCAGGGGGTACTTCAAGTAAATATCTTATGTCAAAGACGTTCAGCTGGCAAAAAAGAAAAATTTGAGAATCCCTGCATTGCATGTAAATATGGAATGATGTGAATTTGTACATTTTAATGTGTTTGAAAGACAAAAGCCTTCCAAAGACAGTAATACATGGTTAAATGACTGACTGTTAAATGAGTGATCATTCAAAGAACAATGAATGTGTTCATCAGGAACATACATTGGCAGTAGGCTTTTTTTAGTAAGGAAATTTTAAAAGATAAAAAAGAAGTATAGGGATAATCAATGAATTATGAATCATCTAGTCAGTAAAAGTAACGGTAGTCTGATTACGAGTATTTTAAAATGTAATCTAACTACAAGTAGCCTACTTAATTGTTTGTAATCTGATTACTTAATCAAGATTACATGTAATCAGTTACTATACCCAGCACTGCACAGAAACCACCATTTATGAAAAGTACAAACATATCTACACTATTATACTAAACGTTAATTTTAGCAAAAAGGAAAGATATATCAAGGACAAAGGTTGCTAAGCAACTTTGCTTTCACCTGTCCTGCTTTGCCGTACAGCACAGTCACAATTCAGCAGGCAGCCAGGCTGTGTATTACAGCACCTTTTCTCCCCGTAACTGTTAAAACGCTCAATGACTTTAGAGCACTGTTCTCCACGCCACTCCACGCTCACTCGTGTCCACAGCAGATCAGACGGCGCTCTGTAGAGGACACACTTCTAGCTCCAGTCTGTACATTAATGCAGGATAGTTTATATAAAATAGCTATATTTGATTGGCCACTTTTGAACAGAAAGCATCAGCTGAAAGGAGTCTCTATGGTGATGCAGTATATTGCTCGGTGGAGATATGCAGACGTATACATCAGGGAATACTAATTAAAGCAAAGTGTACAATATTTCACTGAAGTAGTGGTGCGGTGACAAGAATGGCAACGGCATACTGACAATCGCATAATAGACAGGCCAATAAACTATGCTTTCTAATTGCATTCAGGGGTCATGAATGGCTTGAGCTGGCTTTTAAAGAGACTGGTTACCTCTGCGTGTGTGTTATTGAGGGCTGACCTCTTTCTTTTCCAATAATGGTGTGTTATGAGAGGTCTCAGGGCTGGATAACATTCACCCTAGATCGAGGGCTCAGATGGTACTTCCATACCTCATTTCAGCTTGATATGAGACGTGAAAATGTTGCATTTGTGGCTATCATCAAAATTTGCAAAATTGACACTACGCATAATGATAGTTCACATGAGATGGGCCACGGTGTGTGCATTCATCAAGATGCATCAGGGAAAGTGCGTAAACAGAAATGCCTACGATATTGTTTTGACAGGATTATGCTTTATCAGAGATTTCAATAGCATATCATGAGCGATCCATTTGTTGAACCTGTCAAAACTGTTCTTGCAGATAATGCAGTAAGATAAAAGCTGTCACTCAAAGAACAGCTTGAATGCTCCCCTCCTCCACACGCTCAAGCCGCACGGCATGTTTACATAAAGAAATGCGTGTTTTTTTCCTCACCGATCTCTTTGCGCAGACATCTCAAATGTCTGTGAAATCTCAAGAAGGCAAAACAGATCAGAGTTCGCTGTATCCCTCTCTCAAATCACCCAGAGTGGACACGGCGCACATGCACAAACAGGAAACCTGAAGTTTTATTGCACATTAGCAAGCCGCTGCTGTACGCTGCGGTAACCTTGGTGATCATCCTCCGAGGAGGCGCAAATAGGCCAAGCTTGATCTCTCTGTAATGACGATTGTTGGACGCTCTTGGGCAAGTGTCCCACAAACAGGGGCAGTCCACTGAGTCAACAGCTGATACACCAACCGCAAGACCAGATGCCTGCTTAACTCTGCCAACATAACAGATGCATTTAGTACATATGATCATTGTTGTTGCCTCGCAGTGAACGTGGCACTTCGGAATGGCCTTTAAAACAAACACTTTGGCTGGTTGGATACATTTTAGATGGTTGATTTTAATTCTGCCGCTTTATTTGTTGCATTTGCTTGTGAGGATGGAATCACATGACCCCACCAGTGTGGACTCAAAACCTGGGAGCCTGTGAACTGGCTTTATGTTTTGAGTGTGAATAACACACTAGCATAACCATGTTAATACATACTGATAAACATCCCAATGTTTAAATAGATCATGCTGTGCAAGTTTCATACATGCAGCATCCACTCATGCAATTTCTAATTATGTCAGAGCAAGTGTGTGTCAGCATTGCAAACGTATTGCATCACTCACTCGAGTAGTTTTCATGTGCATCTTACACCTCGTGTAAAGCTTTCACACATTGAGCACAGAACCAGAGAGGTTTTCAGATCTCCTGAGGTCTTCATGTCACTCAGAAGTCCATTAGAAAGTCTGGATGCTGGAAGTAGGTACAATCCCTGGGTTACATTGCTGACCTCAGTGTTTTTGGTCTCTGGAGGACATGGTTTTGTGAAAGAACAGAGAGAATGAGGTCAAACACTACACCTGTATTGCATATGTTGATGCGTCGTTTATGCGGACACGCTGATTTATTGTTAGAACGCAAATCCCTTTGGAGATTGGGTGTTTGTTCAACTTTGGTTGAGCCTTTTTTTTTTTTAAATAGAGCCTGCTTGTGATAGAAGTGTCTTTTGCTCACCAAGGCTGCATTGATTTAAAAATACAGTAAAAGCAGTAATATTGTGAAATTTTATTACTAATATGCTGATTTGGTGCTTGAAAATCATTTCTTGTTGTCGATGTTGAAAGAAGTTGTGCTGCTTAATACTTTTGTTGGAACAGTGATCATTTTTTTCAGTGTTCTTTGATGGAAGTTCAAAACAACAGCATTTATTTGAAACAGAAATCTTAAATCTTACGGACCCAAACATTCTGAATGGTAGTGCATGTATTTAAGATGCATAAATGCAAGCTGTGAAATTAGCCTTAATAAGACTGCCAAGAGTCGGTTGGTTTATTGCAAAAAAATTTAAAAAGCAATTTCCACCACCCTCTTTTCTATCACACAATATATAGTTTTAGAAGTGATGGAAATGACTCTGGGTATTTTTTAAAACTTTTTTCCTGGTCAGTGTTGGGAAAAGTAATGCATTAAAATATTGTGTTACTACTTAAAGAAGTAACTAATCATGATACTTAGTTAGATACTTTTTTATGAAAAGTAAAGTGTTACATTACTTTTACTTTACTTTTTCTCATCTGTGCTGGGCTTGCTTGTTTTTTTTTTAACAACAAAAAAAGTTTTTTTGGGCAAATATAAAGGCCCTTTCACACCAAAAGTGAAATGAATGGTATGGTACAGTTCGATGTATATATATTTTTCTTACCGAGAACCGTTATACCCTCAATGTTCACACAGTGCACACGACACTTCTGCACTTTATTTCTCTTAACATGGGAACAGGAGAGCTGCCAGTCAATAAATGTGAAAAAGTAAATCTGAAAAATCGTGTTACTTTACTAGTTACTTGGAAAAGTAATCTGATTACGTAACTTGAGCTACTTGTAATGCGTTACCCCCAACACTGCTCCTGAATTGGCTTTTTAAAATGCACTTTGCAGCAGGTTACTAATGCTCATTTTTGTGAATAAATCTCAACCTATATTGAGTATAATTTACATAGAAAGGAATGACAATGGCTTATTTACATGTTCCCAACTCATTTCAGAGTATTTGCGTCTGGTTTAAGCGGCTATTATAGATTTTTGCACTGCATTATGCAACTGTTTAGAAAAATTTCTTCTCTCAAATTCTCAAATTGTCACTCTTTCTGAGATCCCCACAGAAAGATCGATTATAAGACCTCCTCTGGATCTCAGGGCCTGTTATTTAGTCATACATGCGTATATGTTTGATGTGTCAGTTTCTCTTCATGTGTCTGGTTTTCTGGCAATTCACACAGCTTCACTGAGGCACCATTAGAGGACAAAAAGTGCATTTGCAGTAATGGTTTTTCCGTGTCTGCATCAGGAGAGGATTTTTACAAGCTGACACGGGATCCTGCCAGTTGTCTGGGAAACCCTTTTGATCTCTGGTGCATATTACAGACATGCACTTGAAGCTGCTGTCGGGTGTGCGTTACATGGAGCTGGAAGTCTGAATCATAAATCACTGCATCTTCTTGTCAGGATATGACCCGAGCGTAAAATTATCTTGTAAAGTGTTTAAAGGAAGCACAGTGTTGTCCTTTCTCATTACACAGACGCTAGACTCGTGCCCAATCCAGGCAACAGCCATCACTCATGCACTCTTGGCAGACAGTGTCTGGTGACAGGCTTTTGTGCGCATTATTCAGATGAGATGAATAGAGGCTTTATGGATCCCTCTTGACTTGGACAGTTAAATCCAATGACAAGCTCCAGATTTTGGTCAGTCTGATGGACAAATAACATGTCTTTTTTTTTTTTTTACATCATGGCGTCAGATGTCATGTCATTCCATGCTGTCATAAAAATATATCATTGGCTGGTGAAGTTGAGACTGTTCCAAACTTGTATGGCTTTTTTTCCATACATCGAATGTATAATCTGGTTGTCTGATGCAATTTTCGGTGACTGACATGAGAGCATGATCTCTCGGGTTTGTCATTGAGACACAGCATGGTGCCTTTCACATTGTGTTTAGCAAACAACTCAATAAAACACAGTCAGGCCAGTCTGACATGAGTGTAATGAGCATGTTTTCACAAAGAAAACCCCACTGGAGATCTCAAAGCCTTGGATTACCGCTCAGCACAGTTACTGATTTGCAAACGCTGTCCAACCCTGGCAATGTGAACCGCTGTGACAGAGGGAAGAGGTGACTCATGTGTCTTCTATTAGTTTGGTCCTACAGTAAAGCAATATATTTAGCTGTTCTTGCATACAAATCCGGATTTGGAGAACAGCAAACAGGAGGAAATTAACCTTTTGACTTGACACTCCAGATCTACTAAGCTATTTTAAAATAGATTAAAAATTGTAAATCATATTGACGATTGCCGACATTTTATTTTTTACCCTTTGGTTCTTTTGTCAAGATAATAATAACCAGTTTCACCCCTAGTGGAAAGTATAGTCATCAAGCAATCCTTAGTATTAAGGGTGCAGAATCTCATGGATGAACACTGCACTCTTCCTGACCTTCTAACTGACAGTCTTGAGGGTGAAATTGTGCATGACCTGCTACAGCTTGCACATGAGAGCATTACAAGAGGACAGTGATGCAGTATGTTCAGTGGAGCTCTCCTCAAGGACAGTAGTACACCTCGCACGAGGATAACTCATTCCAGGTCCCACTACCACGACATGACAGTTTTTGATTTAGCTCCATCATAAGAGTGGGTGATAGCTTGTGTATTACACGGCTCCTCAGCTCCTTATCTGTTTCCTACAGCTTCCCTGGAGCTCTGTGGAAAGATTCACGAAAGCTCTCGCAGTGCAAAAAATTCCAAACATAAGCTCTATGAGGTGTATGAATATGCCTCTGCTGTTCTTTGGGGAAATTAGGAGCTAATGTCAAAGACCAAGAGCTGGGCTCTTATGTACAGATTACATCATGTCTGACAAGTCTACCTGAAAGGAGTGTATACAAGTTAGTTCCAGTGGAGCCTCAAACAAAATGAAGAAAGAAAATAATATTTAGGAGATTTGATTATTCAAATAGTCAGTTTAAAGGGGAAATTAGGTGAAATAGGTGTTTAAAGGGATAGTTCACCCAAAAAGGAAAACCCTGTTTGATGGTATAGCAACCGAAAAGAAATTCATAAAAGTTTTGAACTAAAGTAAATGATTTTATTTTTTCTTGGTAACTATCCCCTAAATGTCAGCATGAGATGAAAACGCTGTTTCATTTTAAACGTTTTTGTATTTTTGTATTTTTTAATTAAAATGTTATAACTTATTCTGATAAAATCAACACTTCTCTGATGATGTACTGGACTTCTCCATAATTTAGTCCTCTAAAAAAGGATGAACAGAGTCCCTGCCCTACATGATGGAGTTAGTCCCAATTCCTTTTAGTTGGATGTGTACTTTACAATACAGAAGAAAAGATCTGATGCTACTTCCGTTTCATCAAAACTTCAAGACTTCACAGACTATATCACTTGCTAATTACAAGCAAGCACACATAAACTCAGGGAAGATTTGATTAAACAATATGCATTTTGTAGACTTAATAACATAAAAGCGAGAAAAAAAACCTTTCCAAATTGCTGATGTCAAAGACTGACTCCCAATCAAGCTCTGCATTATTTTTGTGCAAATTCATCTGTCACTTGTTAAAAGCAGCCAAATCAGGCAGATGCCAGCATGGGCCGGTTGTGACATGCCCTCATCCTCAAACATTCAACAAAACCAGATTAGATTAAATATGCGTTGCTGGTTTGGGCATCACTTGATGTCCACTGTAAAATCTAGCTCATGAAGCAAAACCAGTTGAGAAGAACTCCTTGCTATGGGGTTTTTTGACCATGTGAAAGCGACTACATAGTGGGGGTGTTGGCTCGGTGGATGAATATTAGCTGGATTTTTGTCTTCTCTCATTATTCCAGTGTGTTATTCCAACCTCAGCTTGTTAGTGAATCAGTGAAGGCCATTCTCATTACCACTGTTTTTCTACCCACGAATGCTTGAAATGTTTCTGCCATTTCACCTTCAAATGATTGAACATAATGACCCGTCCACAAATGTTAGCATTGCATCTTTATTGTTCATATGTCAGGCAGATCAGTTGTCTCTTTCTGTTACAGGAGGATTAAAGTGTTAAAGAAGATCAAAACAAAAGAAAATCTGCGTGACGTCTGTTAAAAAAAGACTCTCCAGTTGTTTTTTTTCCCACTGACTCTAGTATTATCTGTGTTAAACCAGAACATTCAGAAGGGAAATGAAGAAAACAAGCTCAACCCAGCTTTTAGGAAGAATAAACGGGAGATGTTATATCAAATATCAGCACTCTTGGAGAACCCCTGATCAAGAAGATTAGAAGAACCTAATAAGTAATTCATGCCCATTGGTTTACTTATTTCCGTCCCATCAATGGCTTCAAGGAAAGGTCTACCGTCTTGTAAGGATGAGTTAAATCGGTCCCCCTGGATTTGTAAGCAGAAAGTGGTGGCCGTGTCCAGATGGCTCCTCGGCCACCAGGATAATGAGATGTGTAAACTAGAGGGTTAAAGCAGCTTTGCAGATTGGAATGTACAGCTGCTATACAGAAGATACCAGGGATGTGACACGTTTGACTGCCTGAAGGAGCCGAGTGTGTCGGAACACCTGAATGAACACTGGGATAAGAGCAGAATTTGAGTACCTCCTGGTTGAGTGCATAATATAAGTAGGAAAGAAGACAGCCCTTGAAATATGCACGCTTTTCACAAGTTTATGCATCTCTTCTCTGAAAAGTCTTGAATAGAAAAATAAATGTTTTACTAGCCTACCAGGTAGTGCTTGCAAATATCGAAAGCAACAGAATCCTTAAAATTTGAGAATTCTTTCGAATGACTTGCAGTGATTAAAAGGGAGGGAATGAAGGAGCAAATGGGGTAGAACAGTATTAACCACCCAGGGGATGATTGACAGGTTGATGGTGCTGCTTGCATCCCCCCGCTGTCTGTGAGCACATGACAGATTCTCTCATCACAGATATTGGAGTAGCTTTAGTTGACACAGCACAACTGTTGGGTGCTCACCAAACTGTGAAAACCCCTTGGCCCCAGCAATTATCAAATCAGTGTAATTTAAGCCACACACCTGTTGCCAGACTTGTCAATAGATCTTTGGTCTTTATCTTCCTCAATTAAAGTATGGCGTAGAGTTTGACACAGCTGAGTCATTAACATCTAGTGGTTTCTCTTTCCTATAAATAAATATATATATATATATATATATATATATATATATATATATATATATATATATATATATATATATATATATATGTATGTATATATCCTATATATGTATGTATATGTTAGTCCAGTTATTAATTACGATTAGATGCATACAAAATTATATGCAACATATGTGCAAACATTATTATTATCATAGCAGGTATTTTTGAACAGGCACATGAAATGATGCTTAGACTTCATCTCTTCCATTTGATGTGAATATATTGTGAATTCCTGCAGTAGCTGGGCTCATGTGATATTCATTAAAAGCTTTTTTTTCTCTTCAAATTATGTTTTGCTGTACTCATTTACAAGATAACTTGAGCGTGGAAGGAAAGCATGTAGACTCGCCCACTGCCTCTCAATAATGCATTCAGTCCATATATATTTCACTGCTGTTGTACAGCACATGTGCAATCTAAATCCAGCAAAACCCCAGTGCTGCTATATCAGTGGCGACCACATGCTCTCCCTGAGCTTAAGAGGTCATTCTCCCAAAAGCAGTGTATTGATAATCTGTGAGAAATTATTGATCTATTGGAGGTGATTTATTTTCTTCAGAATGACAGCTCATTTGCTGAGATTCTTGATGCCATGGAAACAGTGACACTGTACGCTGTAAAATGCTTTTCTCAGGGATTTTTTTTGAAGACATATTGGAGGTTTTGAAATGTCTAACCCTTTTAGAGGCAATATTGATTTATACTGAAACAATGGCTTATTATTCAGAACCCAGAAGAGCATGCAGGGATTATTAATGATACCATGCAGAAACCGTCAGAGATTTTTAAACGTAAGAGCATTCTGAAAGTCAACTCACATGGGATGTTAAAAACAGGCAAAATCCTCATCCAGTCCAACAGTAATTAATAATGATATATTAAAATTAGTATTGTTTTTTTTTTTTAAATTAATTATTCACTGACTCCTGGGACATGGGACAATTCGTGCCATTCATATATAATAGCAGTATTACGCCATTGTGCAAGTATCATGTTCTTTACATGCAGTGTACCATTTGATATCATTTTCTTTTTACTTTCTCTAATATTTCACAACTGTTTCCTGTGAGTCATGTCAACACTTGCAGATCTTTATAAAATCGGGTAGTATTAAAGTCATTCTTCATCTTAAATGTTTCCTTTCATGAGCTCAACGAGGTCAAACAGGTTCTGGTTATTATTAGCCTATTATTAATTATTAATTGTCATTAAAGTAATTGTGCCTACATTTCTGTCTCAATGGAAAATGTCAGAAAATGTCAACCGAAAATTTGTCCGCTATACAAATTTTAAAGGAAATTTTCCCTATTTTTAGGAAGGCCTATTTGTGTCCATCCCACATCGAGCTTGGGTCACAAAAATATTAAATTAGACATATTTGTATATTTTGTCTATTTCTATTTGCATTATGTATATACAGTTCCCCCCCCCCCCCCATTAATTTAGTGTATTTTAATGAGTGAACAGTTGAGGTGCATTTTCTAAATTCTGGGTGGCAGTTGAGAGATTAGAGTTACCATGACAACTGCTGCATCCTCAGACAACAGAGGACCGCTTAAATCTCTCATTTACACTTAAGTTTTAGTTAAATTAATTCAGTTGTCCGTTATTGAATCACTTACTTGAGTCATTTACACGTACATGAGACACTTAACTGAGTTCAACCATGTTGTGTGAAAGAATAGTTCTTTCTTTCTAACGTTAGAACAAAACAAAAAATAGCTGTGATGTGAGGTAAATATAGGCGTTACTTGACGTTACTTGATTCATCACCAAATTTGGGCGATGACAATTCAAAAAATGGATCTGAAAATGAGTTTTCGGTCATCCTGTAAGTAGTCTTAATACATTAATATAAATGCTTGGATAAATATTCAACACATTTCTGTAGCCTTTCTGACGGTGTTGACACTTGAGTGACTAACAATGAAGAATTTTGTAAGAATCAGAGGATTGAAGCTAAATATCGCTGAGTATCTTTGAACACGTTGAACAGAGTCATCCGAAATAATTTCTTTACGCATACTACTATTATTTTCAGTAATTGTGGTCAGATTTTCCCCCCGTGTCCATTCAGCGAATAGCCTTGGATTCTTAGGAATTTGAATTTTACAAGATTTAATTCACATTGAAGCATGTTTTCGGCATATCTGAAGATATTCCGTCTTAATAAGGGTGATAAAAGAGTATCCGGTGTGAAGTAATGCGGGTAAAGCCGAATGAAGCGTCACGTGCGCGCGCATTCTGCTCACTAGAAGTTTGGCGTGTCACATCAAGGGAGAATCCCGACCAACATAGATGCGCCAAACCCTTTCGCAGTTTTTTCTTTGGATAATGGCTGTTCTTGCTTCACACCTGAGACAGTCTGACATGTTTTGGGATAAATCACTGAAGATTTGCTCATTTTAAAGAAAATCGAAGGTCGTTAAGAGGTAGAAACTACATTTGAACGAGAAAAATGGATCGCAGCGAGTCTCGGTCTCTTACCAGAACGGATTTTTCTGCGGTACACTGAAAGTAAAGGAGATGCTTATGGGAATCTCCAATTCCTTATCTATAAGGTAACTTATTAGTTTTGTTTTGTTTTGTTTTGTTTTGTTTTGTGAGTTGTGTTTAATCATTTTCCGTCACAGTGTGTTTTTGTGTAGAAAATTAGAAATACTGTAGGAAGATACAATTATTCATAACAGTATTATTTTCCACAGCAGCTGTGCTCAGATTTCTTGGGGTATAAATCATTTTCGAAATGTTTTTTTTTAAAATTCAACTTCAGGACTAGGCTATTTATTGATTCATGATCCATTTTATTTTCTAGTGTAAATCCAGGAGATTGTGGTGGAGCTTGACATGTTGTCTATTTGATGCATCTGACAATCGCTTATCTCTTCACTGTACAAAACCGTGACAATCAACTATCCTTCATTTAATACACACATCCTATGGCAAGCCGATTTAACATTAACTCCTCTTCACTATTACATTTTTATTAATACTTAATATTTAAAATGCAAAAAAAAAAAAACTAGTTACTTTACCAAACACTGTTAGTAATAAACTTAATGCTTGTACTGCTTATAGTTACTACTATTAATTTAATTGTTCACTATACATATTGTTCTACTAGTAAAACTAGTTCAAATTTAACTGTAACCATGTGACAAGTCAATACATAAGACAAGTAAAAAATAACTAGTAGCTAAGGTATAAGAATGGTTATAACATTACTAGTAACATTAATGATTCTAGTGTTCGATACATACTAGCATATTATAACTGTCCTAAAGCTGAAACACCATAACTTAGAGTGGTAGTGGCAATGAAATATGTAGTACAATTTAAAAGTAAAACTATCAGCAACAATTTATTCAATTTACATATATACTATTCTTGAATATTTGATGTCTGAAATATAGATCTGTATCAAATATATATTTTATATATATATATATATATATATATATATATATAAGTAAGTAAGTAGTTACTATTGGATTACATACTATTATTAAAAAAAGCACTAGTTACTACGGCTGCACGTTATATCGAAATAATCAAAATATTGCAATTGTGCATATTACAGTGGCTTATAATGAAATCTTTTTTTTAATTTTACTTCAAAAGATTACGATAAGTCTATGTTTCAGGTTAGAGACAGCTGAGAGTAGACTGAATTCATGACTGTTACATACTTTTGACATGCTTAAACTTACTATGCACAATTAAGTGAAGTAGGGCCTACTCATGCGCAAAGGAAGTCGCCTCTCGGACAACATGTAATCCTGATTTCAGCTCTCTTTCACAGCTTATATGGCCAAATACACACAAAATGATGTCAAAATGTCCATCTTAGTGAGTATTAACAAAAACACAGTCAATTATGTCTTAAGTGGAGTAAACGGTTAAGAAAGAAAGTACGCAAGTAACAATATTAAGTGGTAGGAGCCTAATAAACCTGCTTCCGTCTATGTGCTTTAATGTTAATCAAACAACAATAGACCAAGAGAAAGTCACTCACTGCTCTTGACGGAATAATTTTTGTAGCTTTAATAAGAATCAATGTTTATTTAACTTATTCAGTGAAGACTAAGCAGTGTTTTATTTTTACATTTGATTATTCAATTTCGGTTGTTATATAAACCTAATGTAGGCCTAACCTGAATCCCTAAACCCCCTGCTTTACACTGATGTTAAATTGACACTTAGTTTTTATGTAGCTAATGCTATACAGTAAAACACTGCTGTTCACTTTCAGAAGTTGTGGATGCTTTCTTCTCACAAAAAGAATGTTACGTGTATGACGGTTATATCATTTTCAGTTTTTAAATATAGGCCTATGTAAATATAATTAAAATTTATTGTACACAACTAAAGCATTATGCAGCCCTACTACTTACATAAAAATTGATACTAGTTAGTTGAAAGGAATATTTGTTAAATCGGCTTGCCATACAGTCATTGTTCGGCTGACATATTTGTTCTTTTAACTGTAGGATTCCATTGTCAGACGCTTTATCATGACTGATGGCGAGGGGAGAGAACACTTTCATTACTTGGAGAGAGGCGAGGTAAGAGTTCCCATTTCAGCCCTGTACCGGGCGCCCGGACCCAGTGAAGAGATCGGCAATGAGGAGGAAAAGAGCAGCACATGGATCCCGGTCCATGAGAGCTCTCAGGCACAGGGTTCTGAGGCCCGGAACCCCACTCCGGATTTGGTCTCTGATGAGGAGGAGCCCCCCTACCCGATGTTTGCATCTGTGGTGTTCTTCTGCGTCAAACAGACCACTCGTCCACGTAACTGGTGTCTCAGGATGGTTTGCAACCCATATCCTTTAACTAATGTTTTCATCTGAAACCACTATTTAGCAGTTTAGTATGTGGTTTAGAAGATTAAGCCGATGACTGTGGCATTAATACACAATAATCTCTCAACTCCGGTTTTGTTTTTTCTTGGACCTGACAAGACTTCGGTATCAATTAAGATCTGTAGGTGTATGCTGAATGGCTGGCTGGTTGCCGTGGCAGCTTGCAGCTTCCTGCGTGTATTTTGACAGGAAACTTCAACAAATAAGAGCTGATCTCGTTCTCCCACCGGTGTAGGCTTCCTAAAGATATGTCCTTTTGGCAGTGTTGCAATTAAGAGCACTATTTTATAAATAGCTTCATTAGCTGTAGGGGCGGCTCAAGCTCTCTGCTGAGTCTCTTCAGAAGTGATGCACAAAATGCAGCCTGGCACTTTATAGATATTACTTTAAGATCTAGATCGAGCTAAGATTAAATGCAATGCTTATGATTTCTAGTTTTTAATGATGAATTGGACTTACCAGCCTCATTTTTTTGCACTGGAGTTTCCTCCATTTTGCGTTTTGCTTTTTGTTGCTTAGCCATAAAGCAAATTACTCTTAGGTTGTTATCGTTTTCATGTTCTATTTATGTTGGCCGCATTGTGGTCTGAAGTGCATTAAGTATTTAATCACTTTTTGACTGACAGCTGTAAAGAGAGCAGTTTGACCCGTGATTAGTGTATATAAACTTAATGGATTTGTTGTCATGCGGATCTGCTTGGATATAGAAAGCACTTTGTGGGATATTTGAAGGATGTGGAAAACATCATTGCAATTTGTATTATTTCCAATTGTGTTTTGTGGGCTACTTAGTGTTGTGTGCAAATGCATTTTCCTTTAAATCTTCTTTATGTGAGTTGTTTACATTTTTTTATGGTGGGGCACTTTACATATAATGCATGTCTTTTGGATTATTATAATCACCATTAGGATCTGTGCACCAAGCATGTAGTTCTATGTGCAACATTATAGAAATGGCAATATTCGCTGATTATTTAGACAAATACACTGAACAACTGAAATTTCAGTGGCGAGAAGAGCTGCCATTTGTCGCCCCCATCAAGGGAAAATGGAATTTTTTTATAACTGCTGGTTATTAATTTAATTACTATTCATAAGTGGGTCATTTAGATTCTTCCATCTTTCGGTCTTCTGCTCTTCTGTTTCTGTTTTTGGGTCAGTTCGATACGACAGCATCAGTGTTCAGCAGTGTAAAATGAAGGCTGCAAATGAGCATGCTTGTCAGATGAAAGTATGTATCATCTTTATTTTGATTAGTCATACATGAGCTTTCCCGCCCTCAGGCACGTGTTGCGAGGCCATAACACTTATTTACTGAGGTGATGATTCATTTGTATTTTGACATATTGTAGATATCAATGGCAGAACTGGGACACTGTGTGTGTCGTTGTTTGGAATCACTGCCAACTTTTCTCCAAAAAATGCTTTGGAATATTTTATTAAACATGACTCCTCTTATTTATATTATTATTGTTATTAATGATCATATTTAGCACTTGCCTGTGCATGGATATTATCTTTATTCTCGCTATGTTGTTTTTCTGGATAGATCAAAAGAACTGGTCTCCAAAGACAAAAAAAAAAAAAAAGGATTTGCATTTGCCTCTTAGAGAGTTATTAATGTGTTTAAATATAGGTCATGTTGCATAAACTGCAAAGACTCCAAGTTAGCCATCAAATTTTTTCTTTAAGACTGTTCATAGCTTCAGTTAGAGTGTTCATAAAGTCAGTTACATAAAAACTTAGATTGGCCTAATTTGATACCAAAAAGTATTCGAACTTAAGACACTGTCTTTACATAATGGTTATGTTTATGCAACTGGCCCCATGTGCGCAGTGTTCATGTTGCCATGTGAGTATCCTGTTGAGAAGTACACCTGGCTGGACCACAATGACAATGTTCAGTCTGCTGAGAGCAGGCATGTTGCCATGGATAGGGGATAGTTCACTCAAAAGTCAAAGTTATTTTGTGTCGTCCCAAATCTGTATGACTTCTCTAGTGAAATATAAATATACCAAAATGCATTTGAAATACATTTATTTTGTGCTAAGTATATTTGCATTTACATAGTTATGTACGTAATATAAATACCTAGAGACTGTGTTTTTGGTATACTAAATTGGTATACTTGAAGTCTGCTAAATTGGAACAACTAATTTTGTACTTAATGGACTTTAGTCCATTAGTCCATCTAAACATATACTTAAGTGTATCTGTTTGTGCTAAAATGGAACTATTGCCAGTATACTTAAGGTATACTTTAAATATCTTGCATTTATAACAGTGATCATACTATCCTTACTAATAGTCATATTAAAAAAACATTTTAGGCTTAATATTAAGTAATGTGCACTGTACAAAAAAAAGAAGTACTGCAAATAAAGTTTAATTATTATATTTATTTCAGTAGTCTCAAGCAATATGTCAGTAAATATGTTAATAGATTTGTACTATACACAGTATGAAATAAATGTATTTTAAATACATTTTGGTATAAGTCTTTTTCACTAGAGTTTCTGTGTGGAATGCAAAGATTCTTTTTAGAAAGCTTTGACTGTTTTTGTCCATACAACGAAAGTCAGTGGGACTCCAGAACAATCTTCATCTCCATTGACTTTCATTGGATGGACACAAAAGAACACAGAAAGATATTTTTCAGAATATCTTATTTCATGTTCCTTAGAAAATGTAAGAAAACCATACATGAGTGTAAGAAGTTCTCAGAAATTGAGCTAACATTCTGGCAAGGTTCTCTCAAAGGTGTATAAAAACATTATTTATACATCATTTATTGAACTTTTTTTTTTATAAAACATATTAGTTGCACTAAATGTTACTACTTATTTCAAAACCTTAAGAGAACATTGAAAAGTAACAGTTTAAAAATGGACTTTAATTAATTACTTTGATTACTTTAACATTTGCATAATCTAAAAAGCGATTTTTATTTTTAAAACATTACAAAAAAAACAACGTATTTTCCATAAGTTAATGGGGACATTAGCAAAATGTTCTAAGTGCATTTTTTTTTTTTTTTTTAGCTTGGATTAAATCAGAAATTTCATTTTTGGGTGAACTAGCTCTTTAATCCCACATTTTACTTGGCATGTCACCATACAAGATGCAAATTTCCAAAGAAACACTATGGCTATCCATTTCTTTACGTCTATTATCAGGAAATGTTTTTCTGTAGCCTAGCACAACACAAGCTCGTCTTGCTGCAGGTTTTAGCTTTTTCCGCTCAGCGCAACTTCTCACCATTAAATGGAAGCATGTGTTTACGGTGTGGATCATTCGGTTTGACTGTGAAGCTTGGCACTGTGGGATAGGTCATGGGTTGTGCATCACAGAGAAACAAAGAAAGGCTGTGCTGGCAGAGAAAGGGTGAGACACAGTGAGAGAGATTGCAGTCTCTCAACATATTCTCCTTTTTTGAAACCCCACTCAGGGTACAACACAGACAGGAACAAATACACTTTTAGCCTCACGACATAAACTTACAGTAGACTCTGATTTAGGATCGTCATGTTGCATCTGTATTGTATTTAAAGGGTGAAATTACAGTGGACATTTGGAGATCTGATGCTGTTTCGGTTGAAGACAGCAGAGTCTGATGGGAATCGGTGCTTGTATAACCTCTAGTCTTTGAATGTAGCTATAGGAGAGGAAGCTGAATGATTTATTGGTCTAGGGCATAAGGAGAAGAGGAGTCAGTCACAGCCAAAGCATGCTGATTAGAGGAGTGTTTGAGGATTAATATCAGATCAGCTGGATTTCTGTATATCCTTAGGCCTGCAGCTCGCAGAGTGTTTAGAGCAATGGCACGGAACTAACAAGGCCTGTACAAATCTGCTGTCTTCTCGTAGTTTTATGACTTCAAATGAACAATAGAGATAAAGGCACATGCGCTTGTGCCTTTAAAGGACAGCCTGTGCACATGACTCAAATTTATGAACTGTTTCAGATCTGCAGCACAAGCGAGCTTCATGAGTCAGGTCATGACTGTAAACATTAATGTATGTTTAAACTTTCATACTGATCCTCTGGGGTGGTAAAAGCTCTGGATGGCATTTTTATGACTCTGTGTGTTTGCGTCTAGATAATGATAATGGATCTCAGGCTTAACAGTAAAGGAACAACACGTATTTGTGCCAAAGTCACTGAGGGGCAACGATCTTGATGTGTAGTTTACACTTGACTTTAAAATTACAAATGTTACAGCAGGTGGCAGCCTGCTCCCCAAAAGCATTTTGGACCGGTTTCACAGTTCGGGGTTAGGATGGCTGATATTGTAGCTTTAGACTACTGGTAAAATGCTGCTTGCTTGAACATCAGTCTCTTCAAGTGATTTAAAGCTTCTTTACTTAAAACAGAGACTTTTCAGTGTATCTTAGGAACAGTTTTCTATATTGATGTGTGTGCAGAATTTTAATAAAAGTAAAAAGCAAAACTTCAGTAATCTTTGCTAATTAGTGATTGTCAATTTCAACAACAAAAAATATGCATGACAGTAATTAAACAGTTTTAATTAGACCATATCAATGATGAAAATATGACAATAAAAAAATCACACTTACAAATAGAGTAAAAGAGTATGCGTATTTGATGTGATGTCTGAGGGGAGGGCTCGGAATTTGGAACCGAACCCAGAGTCCCCCTGTATCTCTGGCTGGGATAGAAAGCAGCCGAGAGTTAGGAGTTGTGGTGGTGGAGTTAGAAAAACTGATGCGAAACATAGGTGAGTCTGCTCTGTATGCGTAAGAGCGCTCTCGTGCTGATTGGGTAGATTTTTAGAAGAAAAATGCATAATGTACAAATCATATTATGTGGGGGATTGATCTGCTTTTGCTGAGAGCCAGTAAACTGAGTCACTGTACTAACTGGTTTGAGCTCCCGAACGCATTCTGGAAGAGATTAATGATGTAGAACCATAATATTACAAATTATATTTGCACAGACAATGAACCAAAGTCACGTAGCAGGCAGAATGGAAAACTTGCATATTGCGTAGACTGTTGTCATAAAATGTGCTGTATTGAGGTGCAGTATGCTTGAAACAACAACTGATTTTTTATTTCTATGAAAATTAAGGTACTATATTTTGGTTAAATTGTTTTTTTTTTATTTAATATTTTGTATTTATTGAGGATTTTATGGTACTAAATTATATTTGTACAGTAGTTATAATCCATTTATTCACTTTTTGAGCATAGACTCGATTTCCGACCTAAACTGTCATAAATCTTGACTGCTTTGGACCACAGACTTAAGTTTGGTCTGTCCAACAGGTCCCACAACAAGACAAAATCCTCTCTACTCACTCAGTCAACTGCTGACAATGTATATATCCTACATGTCACAGTCTCCAAGGTGTTGTTGATCTCAGTGGTTATTGATTTGCTCATGAAAGGTGTGGTGCAATAGACTCGTGTGATTTATTCTCAACAGAGAGTTACAAACAAAAGACAGAGAAACAAAGGGCATAATTGAAAAAACTGGTAATTGATTTTGAAGGCTATCATGGAGGGGTCCCTCTGGTGAATCTCAAATCCACCTGGCTCTGTGAAGTGTTTATACGAGGTCAGAACTGAAAGGATGATATTTGAGTGGCTGGTGGGAGGTTGCTGTTTGGGTCGCAGTGGACCTCCCTGGGGAGCGGTGGCCAGCTGGGACCCGCTGCATTTGAGGGAGACGGATATAATCCGGCCTTATGGAAGAGCCAACGGTGGCAAAGGAAAATTTCCGATTTGTGAAAATTAAAAGTGAGTCTTAAAGCGGTCATAAACTGCATGTTTTATTTTATTATGTTCTCTGAAGTTCACTTATAATGTTATCAAGATTTTTACATAGTAATAGGCCATTTGCTAACCTGTTTTTGACAAACTCTTTCGAACACTCCCTTTTGATGGGTGTGCCGTATTCAAGACATGGAAGTAAACGCCCATTGCTATGATTGGATAACAATTTTACTTACTAAAATAATTTTTAACATCCATATTAACATCATACACCATTTTTTGTCACACTGTTGTTCTTACCGGCTATTCATAGTTCATTCTTTTCAATAAATTTAAAAAAGCGTGTAAACATCGTCATTTGCAGTGATTTAAATAAATTGAAACATGTTATAATGACTTACTGATCACAAAACAGAAGATGTCGCTCACTGAAGCCTTTATTCAGGATTACAACGAGTGGCTTAGATCAGTGGTTCCCAACCTTTTCCAACTCGCGGCCCACAGAATCAAACGTGTATGTTTCCACGGCCCACTAAATTTTAATGGACTCAACTATTTGTATTACATAGGTTAGGGAATTTTGTATTTGCAACGTGTACGTGGCCATTAATTAATGAAGCTTTCTACACTGCACAATAAATCTCATTACATTGTGTCTCCACTTTGTTTGTTAAAATGAGATGATTCGCAAGCTTTTGTAACTCAGCACTGATCAAAAACTCCAGAATTTTGAGTGGTGAGTGGATTCGAACTCACTTAAACACCTCTGATTGGCCATTGCTTCCAATAAATCAACAGATATGTCTTTGATTGGCTACATTGCTCAATACTGCAAAAGCATGTTTTAAATAGAACCCTCCCACCCCTCCATGGGGTACTCTCTGTAATATCGTGGTGACCCACTGGGGAGCCACAGCCCACAGCTTAGATCAAAACATTAAATATATTTAATAGAGTTCATGTGAGTACAGTGGTTCAACCTTAATATTATAAAGGGACGA
This sequence comes from Opsariichthys bidens, assembly GCA_037194245.1. Classification (NCBI taxonomy): domain Eukaryota; kingdom Metazoa; phylum Chordata; class Actinopteri; order Cypriniformes; family Xenocyprididae; genus Opsariichthys; species Opsariichthys bidens. The sequence goes on along the minus strand of CM074277.1, from coordinate 13,430,758 downwards.
GAATACTTTGTGCACCAAAAAAAACCCCACAATAATGACTTTTCAACAATATCTAGTGATGGCCGATTTCAAAACACTGCTTCATGAAGCTTCGAAGCTTAACAAATCTTTTGTTTTGAATCAGTGGTTTGATACGCTATCCGAACCACTGATTCGAAACAAAAGATTGGTAAAGCTTCGAAGCAGTGTTTTGAAATCGGCCATCACTAGATATTGTTGAAAAGTACTCAGTTCTCGTCACTTTATAATATTAAGGTTGAACCACTGTACACACATGAACTGTTAAAAAATATTTTTAGTACCTCTCTGGGCATCTGAAAATGTTCATTGTCTTGCTGGCACTAGAGGCTTCACTGAGCCATTTGATTTCATCAAAAATATCTTAATTTGTGTTCAGAAGATGAACGAAGGTCTTACGGGTATAGAATGACATGAGGTTGAGTAATTAATGACAGAATTTTCATTTTTGGGTGAACTAACCCTTTAACTATCACAACTATTCAGTTTGACTGTGGTGCTACAGTATAAATAGTCAGTACATATCAAGCGATCTGTATCAGACAATAGACAAATAATGACACATGGTAAGAACGCTGTTACTCACTCTTGTGTGTTGCGACATTACTGCCAGATCCAATGTAGTTGGCATTGTATCGTCTTTTATTTTCAGTTTCTTTAAAAGCCTGCGTAAAAATGTGACTTGTTTAAAACAACGAATCTGCAATAAAATGAAGCTAACAAATGAGCAGTGTCTTACAGTGTCTGACTGAAACTTTGTTAAAAATACAGTTCATTCCACGCTTTCACAAGGATAGCAAAGACTGTTTTTCCATGACTTGCCACTTCAAAAGGTCTTGTTAGAGGCATCTCTATAATTTTTTTGCTGGTGTAATCCTGTTTTTCGTCTATCTGGTATTTACTACTACATATGCGAATCGTTGGGCGGGGCTAAAGTGGCAATGATGTAGAAGTAAGCGTCGATTTTTTTTCTGCAGAGGCGGTCTTTTGTTGCACTATGACGTAGTAATGTGACAACTCAAAACGAGTCATCTTCATTTCAGTACAAGCAGGAAGTTTTGAGTTCTGAAACTTACAGGATATTTTTTATAGTGCAATGACCACTAATATCTCGAAAGATCAAGGAAAATTTGATTTCCCCTTTAAAAAGCAAGAAAACCATAGTTTTCTCATTGTAACTGATACTTTTTGTTGTCTGATGGCCCCTGTCTCTATAAGTCTCGCTTATGATGCCAGTTTTCACAGGAGCCACTTCTGAAGCATCTGTTCCCAAATACCAGTGTGCTGTCTAGCTAGGCTCCTCTCTGACTGAGATGTTTCACTATTGTGTTGATTCAGCTGTCATCTCACACTTTGAATTTAGACCACACACAAATGACGGTGTGTTAAAAGCTGCGGATCAGGTGTTGATGTTAGTTTGAAGAGTGACAATTGGACACAAGGAGGGCAAGGCTCACTTGATAGAAAATGACAATAAAGCATTGTTTCATGTTTCTAGTTCAGCAGATGTTAAATGCACTTGGCCCCGGATGTGACAGGAGTTTTGCTGTCACATTTTTACCCTTCTACCCTTGTTTTTTCTTGGAATTTAAGTGTGGATAATGAATAATGCCTTTTTATGCAAGAGATCCCATAAAAGACTTCCGAATATACAGTCTTATGGTGTCAAGCTTATGAAAATGATGCATTTTTAAAGATGTCTCTGTATGTTTTGCAGTCTCTTTTTACAGCAATAAATCTACTGGCAGAGATATCTGAGTTCAAAGAGGAGAGTTTGAAAATTGGTTTATGCTGATATTTCCTGTTGTGCTAAAATATCTGTGCATCCGATTATCTTTTCCTTTGGCCTTATTCAGAAATTGAATTATTAATGATTACTGAACTTTTTATTTGGGAAGGAATGATTTGCTTGGGTCTTGCTTATATCCGCACCTTAGCATCTTGCTTTTATTTGCATCAAAATGACATCACCCTTGTATTTTTCTAAACTGGTATGAATTGTTTTCTTCTGTGGAACATGAATAAAGATATTTTGCCCTTTTTTTTCTCTCCATACAATGAAAACCAATAGAGTGCATTGTTGTTTTGCACTCCTAAAGCTTTCATTATATGGTTAGACGGATAGAAACAATAAATAATATTTTTTATCGGGCACCCTTCCCACATCTTCACACCTGCCTCAACCAGTCTTGCTGTTTTATGTGAGCTAGAGCTCCTGCTTGGCTGTCAATCATGTGAGTTTGTGCGCTGCATACTCTGTGCACGATGAAAGCAGAAACTGATGAATAAATAAAAACTGCATTGCAAAAACTGGTGCTAACGGCAAGGTCTTTGTCCGCCACACTGAGGTTGTCATGGCAATGTGGACCATTAGTTTATATGGGGCTTATGAGGCATGTTCTCATCACAGCAGCGCATTTTGCTGCATGACAGCAAAACGGCGTCCGTTCTGTATTTAGATCCATTTTTAAAACAGAGCTTTTATGCGATGACGCATTGATACGTGAAATTCAATAATCCCATTGCAGCTAAAACTATTTAGAGGATACATACGCAGAGGATTTGTACATATTTGGATTGATTTGCGCTGAAATGAAGTATTAGGTAGTTTTGTAAAAGGTAAGTTGGGAGGGGCTTGGGGGTGGCACTTTGGGCTTTCACTGCATTATAGTATGAGGGGATTTCTCTGAGGAGAAGCACTTACTAGGAACTACCTGGTTGCCAGGCAACAGACGAGCTCATGCCTCACACTTCAAGAGAAAGTACAACACCCCTTCATCCAGAAAGCATGGGCTTTGCTGAGTCAATATCATACATTATTAATGACCTGGGTTGTGAGATGGTGTGGAGAGGGGGCAAAGGGGAATTAGGGTCCGAAAAATTCCATTTGGACCAATTTAAACCCTGTGTGTTCATTTGTGTCAGTCAAGCAAACAATAAACTGCAGTAGACCCTTCAGATTTGAAGTCCCAAGGGCTCAAAATAGGTCCCTCAGTTGGTGATGTATACCTTGATTTAATCATTGTTGTGATAATGTGCTGTGAGGTGTTTTACTCTAAACACTAGTTATTAGAAATGAGAGGTATTCCAGAGGTATTTCCCTGTTGATTTTATCCGTAGGGATATAAATTACGGTAATTCCTTAATAAAGAATGTAATCATAAACAAACCAAATAGCTCTGAGATGAATCACATTACAAATGTTGTTTTGAAAAAGACAAAGGTACAGGGAACTACATATCCCATGAAGCATTGCAAATAAAACAGTTGACTTAAGAACAACTGTACAATATAATTAATTTTAAAATACATGCAAATATATAGTTTTACTATATATATAAACTATTTTATGCTTCATGGAAGTGGGAGTCTAACAGTCGCTGTTAGACTGTTTTTTGTTCTGGTTTTGGTTTCTGTGGTAACATTGACTTCTCTGCTCAGGATTCTGTGTCGTTCTACACTTTGAAGTTGGCTATTGGCTCTTAATAAATACAAACTGTCAAATCACCATGGCTTATGGCTTTTACAGAAGCATATTGTATGTCATCACTGAGCTCGTGGTAGGACTATCTTTAAAGATTTATACTTATAGTTAAAAATCAATTTCTCTAGACTGTTCTCTAGAAGGTTCTTTTGGCTTTTATGGTTCCATGAAGAGCCTTTAACATCCAAGGAAACTTTCAATCGCACAAAAGATTATTCATGGTTGAAAACGGTTTTTCAGATTATTATAAAGTTCTTCACACTAAAAAAATGTTTTTTTAAAGAACTGTTTACTAAAAGGCCCTGTTTACACCTGGTATTAAGATGTGTTTTGGTCGATTGGATCACAAGTAGACTTGGTAGACACAATCTTGTTTACACCTGGTGTAAACACATGTGTTCCATCTCTATTGTCCACTTTCAACCACTTCTGTCCTGATTTCTATGAGGGCTGAACACAGTGAGTGGATGTTAGAAATTAGGAATGATGAGAAAACATTGTGCTTGGTACATTTTTCGTCTTCAAAACAAACTTGAGTCTCCAGCCGACAAAGTTTAAATGTCATCTGGCTAGGGCGCTTCCCATAATACTTACACGTTAGGTCAGTACGTAGAGAGTAGTGGCTATAGCGAATGTGTGGCTGTTAAAACATATTCGGACACATGCGCGTCTACACTATGAAAGAAATCCGGTCGAAATGCGTTTTTCACTACTTCTGGAAGTGGACGAAAGTGTAAAAGCTCAAAACCGAGTTAGACCCCGTTTACACATGTTGTTGTAAATGTAGTTTTATTCTTTTTTTATAGTCACAATGAAATCAAAAGGAACAATTCTTGTTTTTGTGGACTATTGTAGTATTTATTATAAATGAGTTATCTGTGCATATCATTTAAATATCAAAAAATCTAAATATCTTCCCCTCCCTCTTGCAGCGACAGATCTTCCCTTCTCGAAATAATGTGTTTACTGCCACGAGGACGGGGCAACCTGTCACTCACATGACATCACAGCAATAGCAAACCACAACCATCCAATCAAATTCCAATGGACAAAATCAAGAACCGCCTTACTTTTTTTTTATCGAGAAGACGCTTCACTCGGCACAATATGTCACAATAGGGAAGAAAAGGCTATCACAACTTTCATTTCATATCTAGCAATCCAAAAGTGCAACATATAATTGCTTTTGACCATGTAAATTAGGTAAATTAGCTGATTCAGTGAAGCGAATCCATAATTTAGCCAGAATTCGGTGTAGTTTGGCTCACTGCATATGAAATGTAAGACAATACTTATGTAGGGTAGGCAACCCCTAACAAGAGACTTGTGATGGCTGGCATTTTAGGGTAACTCAATGGTGTTTAAATTGCCATTTAAAAGCACATTAGCTAATGTCAATGATGTAATGAAAAAATGTTGATACTCATTAGCCTTCCCACTAGGCCAAATGGAGCTTTATTATTACTGTATGAAAGAGCTCACATTTCCCAGCTCAGTGTACCATGATCCACTTGTATATGATAAAAAGCTTTTTGAAATGGCCCACAAAACAATTATTTTAGCTTATTTTAGCTGAAGTGGCTTCCAACTTGCTGCGATAGCGATTTGTTTGAAGAGGCAGATGTAGTCGTCTTATCTGTGGAAGTGCTTGAGAGAGCTGTGCTGCTAATGTTTCGAGTAGCCATGAGGTACAGCTACATGCCACAGAGTATATATTAGCTTGTCTGACAGGACGCCTACGCTTATGCCCTGATCTTGTTTGTTCCAGTTCATGGCCCTGAAGTCAGTCCAGTTCTAACACTTCCTGTCTTGACCGTGTGCCGCCCATCTTGTTGTTTAGCACAGAGAGATGGCCAAAGTTAATTATCTGTGATTATATATCTGCCCCTCATGGCCATGTGTCTCTGTTTGTTATTTCTCTAAGGATATCAGAAATTACTGCATTGTATATCAGTGTACAGTATTAAAAAAAGAAGGTTGAAGCAAAGCTTGAAGGCAACGGTTTGCATGGCTTTTTTACGGAAGCCCATTTCTACCTCATAAGTTAAAAAAAATCATGCTTCGGTAAATCATAATGAGATATCAAGACATAATTATTACATAATTACTTATAATTAAGTCAAAACTAAAATTAAAGGTCAATTTAATATATAAGGTCATAATTATGGTCTGAAATAAAGTCGAAATGGACACAAGTCAAAATGATCACGTACTAAGTCATAATGATATAAAAAGTCAAAATATTTTTCATAATTGTGATTTGTCAACTTTAACTTTTTTATGTTTTAGCATTATGATTTACCAAAGCATGCTTTTTTTTTTATTGGTGGAAATGGCCTTATATATTCTTCATTTACAGTTCAAAATATTGCGTTGCCATGACTTAAAATCTGCTCTCTTTGTAACAATTAAGTATTTAGATTAAGTTTGTCTGTTTGTCAACTTAGAGTCTTAAGCAAATTGTTCCCTTTATTTAACATAATTTCAAATTGCTTAGTATTTTGTTTCATCACGTTTTAATAGAAAAATACTAAATAACAAGATGACCATTTATTATATGTAACACTGATATATATATATATTATATATACACTTCGGGATAATAAGAAAACCAAAAACTACCACAGTTATTTTTTTAGCATTAAGCATGTGATCTAAAACTCATGTGTCATAGAGTAGTGTCACTAGATCATATCAGTTACACACTTGACATTACAGTAGTGGACATTTGTTAACATGATTATGAGGGCAGAAAGGAAGCCATGTCATCCTGTGAAGCCATGTCATAATTCATCTTAGCGGTGCGAGTAACAGAAAATGTCCTATGGCAGTGAGAGCTATTTTAATACAGCTGTCATATTTGTTCATATTTAACGATGTGCTTGCTGTGGCTCCCTGTGCTTTACCTTGTTATTGAGTCTTCTGCACCTCTGTGTCATAGCCTACCGTTGTTAGAACGCATGACCTTAACATTATCTACTGAATAAATAGCCCACATTTGGCCTGTTCATAATCACAGGTTAATGACGAATGAGAGATACTTTCGAGGGACTGCGACACTGATTTATGACAGTTGACTTTAAAATGGAGGCTCTGAGGGGCCACACAGGTGGACGGTCCTTAGTTGGCACACTTACTAGACGGCCCTAAAGCGCAACTCACCCGGTTTACAGCGAGACCACCCCGGGGGCTTCAGAAAACACAGACAAACTGCTCAGGCTGCTTGTTTTGCAGTTGCTCGGCATCAGGGCTTTATTTACACACGTGTGTTTGTTGTTTTTCATTCGGCTCGGCTGGATGTTTGCATGATGGTCAGGATTCAATTCCTAATTAGGTAAATTATCAGAGCGTGTTAGTGTGTTATAAATGTAAAATGCCAAGGTATCAGAAAATAAATCCTCCCTTACTCTAAACGCCACATTCCTTTGTCTGTGCCGAGTATAGAGTGTTACTGTTTGTAAGCATTCCTCCTCCAAGCGGTCTGGCAGACTGTCCAAATACAACCGCCTGTACCGGCAGACCAGCGGTCCCTCAGCCCGCGCAAGAAAGGAAGGACGAGGGATTTCCACGAAGCTCTGCGAACATGCGACTTTCACACAGCTGCTGAAATATGACGTGCACTCATATGTTGTTTATGATTCTCTATTTAAGCCCACCTTATTCTCTTACCTTTCAAGAGCTCTCTCAAGTTTAGAGTGTATGTCATGCTCAGTTTAGACTTACATAATTGAGAGGAGTCAGCTCAGGGCCAGTGCTCGAAACTTATGAAACTTCATGAGAGAAGACAGAGGAACATTCCCACTGTGTTTATATCCTGTGAAGTACAGATTGTTAATCCTCGCTGTGAAGAATCTCTCTGTTAGGGCCAAATGTTTTTGTTGTTATATTGTCTTACATGGATGATTGCAAAAAAGGCATTGATGTATTGGAATGTGTGCTGGGAGGGATCGTGAAGAGTGACAATTAGGACCGAGATTTATCTTTACATAATTTTGAGTGGCCGATCCTCACAGTTTGATTACCTTGTAATCGAATCCTTTAAAATAATGAGAAGCTTGAATGATTTTTCATAGTTCCAGTGACAGCTGGATCGTAGCCCAGACAGGCTCCTGATAGTGCCGGATTGCTCTGAACAAGCTCTTTATGGATTCTTCCCAATACTCCTGTCATTTAACGGAAACTCGGCAGAAGACCTTCTTTTCAAAGTAAAGGGAAACATATTGTTTATCAGGCACTGGAGTTTCTCTGTGCTAAAAAGGACAGGCATTTTTAACACAGGCATAGAGAAGAGTTTTTTTCTGTATTTTACTGTTGGCCTTCATTACAAAATTAACACTTGCATTGTGTTAAAATTGGTTTGGTAACACTTTACAATAAGGTTCATTAGTTAACTACATTAGTTAACTGCACTTCTACAGGATTTATTAAACTTTGTTAATGTTAATTTCAACATTTACTAAGTTAATGCTCTGTGAACTAACATGAACAAACAGTAAACAACCGTATTTTCATTAACTAACGTTAACAAAAATTAAATACAGTAAAAAAATGTATTGCTCATGTTTAACTGATGAACCTTATTGTAAAGTGTTACCATTGGTTTTAGTAAATTAAACAAAGTGAAATGTGCTGTCAATAATGACAGTTATTATACAGCTTTAAATACCTAACCATTCAAAGTTTACCAAGGCTGCATTATTTGATGGAAAAATATGACAAAAACAGTAATATTGTGAAATATTATTACAATGAACTCTTTTCTATGCTAATATTTTTAAAATATAATTTCTTCCTGTGATGTCAAAGCTGGATTTTCAGCATCATTACTCCAGTCTTCAGTGTCACATGATCCTTCAGAAATCATTCTGATATGATGATCTGATGCTCAAGAAACATTTACTATGATCAGTGTTGACAACAGTTGTACTGATTCATATTTTTGTGGACTGTGATTTTTAGCCTTACTGAATAAAACAATAAATTTCTTTAAAAAATTCATATTGATGAACCTTTGAATGGTAGTGTAATAATGTAACAGAAAAAAAGAAAACAAACATATGGCTGGTAAACCATCTTGCTATTGAAAGGTGTTGCAAAAGGTTAATTTTGGACCCTGTAGAGATATCAGATACCTAATAGATTGGCATTATCAAACTGAGGAGTGTGGAGATGAGAAGGAAAGGAATCAGATAAAGTCACAAGCTGGATTCAAACTCCTCTCGCCTGTATTGACACTTACTGCTAGGCTGTTTTTCCAACAAAGATGGTTTGTGTTGTTGATGCTGCTGCTTTAATCCCAAAATATCCAAACTGTGCCTTTTGATTTGAAGAAGAATCCAGTCTATTCTCGGATGACCTTTGCCACTAGACACAAAGCAATGAGCCTACAGACAACAGCAGACAGCACTTTCTGTTCTTCCAGGTACTAAAAAATGCCTGCATTTTTGAGATCCCAATTCTGCCATATAAGGTTTTGGTAAGTAATGGAACTCAGAAATGACTTCCAAGATGCTCATACTACAACCTTGAGATCCGTGATAATGGAAATTCCCTATGGAGACTGAGCTGAATACTTTTATACGTTTTCCATCCCAAGCATGATGTGCAGTATTCTGCTCTGTGTCTGCTGACATGTCTTAAATGCCGCATCTTTATATGGAGCTTTGGTTCCGATAAGATTTACATGCCTGGCAAAAACAAATCACTTTGTAACTGTGACAGCACTGAAAGGGGGTCACTTGTGCCATGCTAAGATAACCATGTTTTTTTGTGGCTGCTGTCTCTGCTCTTCTTGTTGACTTGCTTTCAACCAGTTATGGTTATGAAAGTATTGTTGTGGGTAGAAATATAGGTTCACTTACAGAGAACCGAAATGAACAAAGGAATGGCTGGAAACCCCTAGATACTCCTCATTTAATATAATGATGTGCACTGTGGTGGAACGTCTGAGCAGCACCATTTCTTCTGTCGTGGAAATGTAATTAAGAGGCCAGACTCCACTGCCATGGCTTCTCACACATTCACAGCTCTATTTCATGCTCAGGTAGTCAAAAGCCTTTGTTTTCTGATGGTTAGAGCCAGTTGGGTAATGAACACGTCACATCATTTCCACTCTTGAGGTGTTTATGTTTGTTTATGTCATAGTAATTATCCAGAGGACACAATAAGTTAAATGATGTACACAGGTTTGTTGTAACTTCCTTGCTCGGAGGGTAGTTTGACTTTGGTAATGTATGCCTTGTTGCACGTTTCAATGCCTTGGTGCTGCGCTGTGTATGGCAGGAAAGTCTTTTAGTTATGTGTGCCACTCAGCACAATGTCAGAGGGCCCTTTTGCTCACTGCTTCCTGCTGTGCTTTAAAGGGCTTGAGAGGAGCACTCTATACGGGATTCTCATTTGTCATTTTACTCTCATTTTTGTTGTCTGTCGAGGCGTAGAGTGGAGTGAAATCACAGGCAGCTCATAATTTGAGTGTCTTTACTCTCAAAAGACATTAAAGTTGAAGAGTTTTATGAACAGACACGTCCTGAGAACATTCTGCTGAAGCCCATATTTAGGCACAAGAATTAAACCACAAAACCGTGTAAAGGGAATTTATTACACTACAAAATCCTATTCTTAATCCTACTTCAGTGAAGTGATGTGAAGAAGTGACGTGACGTGAAGGCCAAGTATGGTAACCCATACTCGGAATTTGGCCTCTGTATTTAACCCGTCTGAGTGCACACACATTAGGAATAGTGAGCAGTGAACACACACACACTGCAAGCCGTGGACAAACACCCGGAGCAGTGGGCAGCCATTCGCTGTGGGCCGGGGAGTGATTGGGGGTTAAGTGTCATGCTCAGGTTACGTATTGAGGGTGGAAGAGGGCGCTGTTCATTCACTCCTCCCAACTACATTTTCCTGCGGGTATTGAGAATCAAACCCGCTACCTTCAGGTTGCAAGTCCGATTCTCTAATAATAAGGCCGCAACTGCCCCACAACAGTGCTGTGTTTTTGTAGTAAAACGATTCAAATTGATTTAATATTTTTAGAGAATGTATTGTGAATATAAGTGTATCTGATTAAAACTCTAATTTTTTTTTATGCTAATTTTCGCACAGCCATTTTACATATAATGTTTACATTATGGATGGTATGTTAAAGAAAATGTATTTTATACTTTTGGAGCATTTTATTTTTTCCATGAAGTCAACTTACCATTGATGTTAGTTAAGTTGTCAATCAAAACAGAGGTCATATACATATAATATGTGCTCTGCATTTCACCCATCCAAGTGCACACACACAGCAGTGAGTATTGAACACACAGGCAGTGGGCAGCCATTTTTGCTGTGGTGCTCCGGGAGTGACTCGGGGTTAGGTGCACCTCAGTTTATATAATATTATAGCCATTTTATGCAAATTTTTCACAGTTATTTGTAATCATGGTTGTGAAGTTAAGACCTATACTGTAGTATGAACTTATTTAATTTAGTTAAGGTAATTTTTGTGTATGTCTACGTAGTGCATTGATTTCTAAAGAGCAGAGAAAATTCTGTTGTATGTGGTACAGTATGTCCACTTAGAATAATGCGGTTATAGTGTTTAGTAATGAACATACAGTAGCGTGTGTGAGTTGATGTGGTATCCGCAGCATTCTTAGTCCCTTATCCGTGTAGCGCGGGAGGACTTTGTGTCTTCCAGCTGCTGCGCTGTGCTACTCTCTGACAATCTTGTCAGGCTATGGACACCAGCAGCTCTAATGGTGACGGGGGAATTCTCTGCTCCCCTGGAACCTCACAGAAACTTGCCTTAATTGGACCCTAGACAAGAGTAGCCAGATCTGCCCTGATTCAAATGGACTGAATCCAGCACCACTGCCGCAGTCTGCGGAACTCGTAACCAAGGCAACATTAGGATAAAAGTTAGAGATGAGCTCTCACATACAGAGACTCGGCTCCGGCCATGATAGTAGAGAGTTCTCCTCTAGCTGCAGGCCATTTCTGAAGTTCACCTGGGCTCGTGGACGATTAGTCAGACCATCGAGAGCATCTCACAATACACTCACGTGTGTCACCGCGTCTGCTGTGGATGGATGCCAGAGAAGAGCCTGTAATGAGTCAACCTTGTTGATCTGAAATTACAGCTTTTGTCCCCGTATAGTTGAATCACAGGACCGAATACCAAGTTGCTTTGCCAAGGAAAACTTTTATTGTGTGTCAGGAGAGAAGTTCATTCTATGTCTCCATGTGCCCCTCTTCTCTGGGCTTCTCTAGCTTCTTCTCTAGCGGGTCTTCTCTAAGGGGGTAGTGTGTTACATCGATCTTTATATACCATGACTAGAGATCATACAAGTCCTTACAAGGTTGAGAAAAACAAGTTGGTTTCTTTAAAATAGCGTATGCTTCATACATGCACATCCTAACCTTGTAGGGAATTCTATACATCAGTTGTCTACATCATCATGAACAGCTGCTTCAGCTAAAGCCTGTGCTACGTGCAGCCTTTCAGAATACACTCACACATATTCCTGTGAAACAAAATATCTTCTCTCCTCCTGCACATAACATGCAAACTCAACTCTCATGCATTACACTCTTTCAAATAGAATATACATTTGATTATATATTTAAATAATATTAAAACAATGAAATTTTAATCTTCATCTCCCTCCACTGGAACTACGGCCGTCAAGTTCCACACCATCGCCAACCTAATGAAATGATAGTGAGGAGAGAAATAGCAGACCAAGAAAAGACATACAAAGGACAAAAAAATAGAAACATAAGGAAATGGGAATAAACAAACAAAAGAAAATAAAATGAAATAAAATGACCCCAACCCATGTTATGTTCCCGCATACTATGTGTGTAATTACGCCTATGTGTATGCATTTAAAATGAACCCCAGCTTTCTAAAGGAAAGGAAAAACTAATAAGTCTTCACCAGTGCCTGGACTCGTCCGGTACCTGAACTCCTCCAGTTCCTGGTCAAAATAACAAACTAACATAAACGTTGATGTTAAAGAATCCTATCCCTTGGGTGTAAATCAGTAAGCAGGTGTTAATGTTTGTGGGGTTGTGTTTTGTATGTAGTGTATATCTCCTATTTCACCCTATATTTTCCATTCTCGACCTTATCCATTTGGTTAGAAATAACCAATTTAATAGGTTTAATACTTCTCCGTCTAGTAACACATATGATAATGTTTATTACGAACATGAACACAAGGACTCCTACCATAGTCAAAACTATCCAGTCTGACCACGATAAATTCCCTGGAATCTGTGTTAATTTTCTTTCAGATATCAATTGAGCTATTCCATTTGCTATTACCACATGACCTATTGCTTGAATTCCCTCCTCTTGAGCTGCTTTAACACTCTCTTTAACTCTTTTAACCATTTCAAAGAGTTCATTATTTCTTTCCTCTACTAAATCATTACTCCACCACTGTGGTTCTAATTGCAGCAATTGCACATGTGGAACATGAATTCCACCCAAATAAAGAGGATAGAGAACTTCAACGCAAAATGGATCACGAGGAATTGGACATAACTTCCCTCCATATATCATATTCTCACTTATTCCATCATGTAATATACACCACTGTGCTTCTGACAATTGCCATGCACCTGTGGCTTGATCTAGAGGAACTATTTCCCAAACTGCGGATCCATTGAGAGATAAACTAAACATTGTAGAACATGAGCAAATTACCCATTCATGTTCCTCAACGCAACAATCTGTGGTAGAGATCATTGGTGTATCCCCTTCAGCCCAATATCCGGTTTTCCCTAATCTTATTACTGAATTTCTTTGTCTAATACCCATTGATTGGAATTGTCTAACTGTCATTACGTTGCGCTTTCCATATTGAGGCCATACCATAATTAATGGCAATGTTCCAGAACCTGACAACGATTTCTCATCTATTGCGATTTTCACTAACGGAACATGTTTGGCAGAAGTCAAATTAAGTTGGTTACCAAAAACAAGGAGCAAAGATTCAGCTATTCGTTCAGGAACTTGACCCATCCGAATAACTTGAACATCCTCTACCATTTGATCCTTTAGATTTTGAGCTAAAAACAAACATGCCGCGCGGTGTGTCTCGAAATTAGATGATTTTGCCAATGTGTCTGCTAATTCCTTCGCAGCATTATTAAGATGTTGACCCGCTGCTATAATATGTAACGAACCTTGAAGAGCCTCAATTAGTCCTTTTCCTGTCATTTTCCCCACCCACTGAGTATATTCACTTAATTGACTCACTTGGGCAGTATTACTAATTGAATTGACAGAACCAAATACCCCCGCTATGTCTCCCCATATACTTCGAGGTTTACGACTTCGACTATTCAGAGGGTCTTTGGAAGTATAATATTTTACTTCTTTGTCCAGCCAATTCCGAATTTGTGTAAAATTCCCACAATAGGACTGATCAAAAACAGTAAGAAGGGAATTTAAATTATAATTGATACGTTGTCGCACCATGTGGGCCTCGTTTATCAAGGTTTTGGTTTCTTTTGCTAACAAGATACCATGAGCTGGTGCAGCAGTTGTAATTGGGCATGTTTTAGCTTTGTTTGTCTTTTCCGCAGAAAGATAGAAACACCGTCCAATTTCTCCAGTTTCTAATTCAGTTTCACAATATTCATTCTCATCTTCCGAATGCCATACTCTTAAATAATTTCCTTTAAATCGCGTTGTCCCAGGGACCGTATCCCATAGGAACCCCTCACAAGGCAACACTATGGGATAAATACACCCTAGAGTCAATGAATCCCATATTGTGAGCATGTGAGTGCGATTCAAGGCAAAGTTAATTTCCACATTGGTAGAAGTTATGAGATCTAAACCCAAAACTTCGCATTGTTCCTTTGAACAAATTTCTCGTCTTTGTGCACTACTCGAATATCCCCCATCTTTAACTGGCCAAATTACTCTACTTTTGTAACATTCATGGTGATAGTTACATCCACCATAGATGTCCTCTCGATATTTAGCGAGGTCTTTATCATTTCTAGGCACCCAATCCCATAATCCCCATTTGGAGATAAAGGGTAGAGTGAAACGTTGACCAGATTTCAAAGTTGAATTCCGAGTTATTTCTTGAACTCGAGGAGTCCATAAAGCTTGGCTTTCTTGGTAGATGCCAAATAAAATTAAAAACAAGCATACCATTGTTGTTGTGTACCATGAATAACTTGCAACCATCTCTAATCAATGTCAGTGGAACTGATTCCTGAAATGGAAGCAGAGAAATAATTAAACATCATTCCTTTGTTATCCAGGTTTTAAAACTGATGGACGAACAGTGCTCATTTTCTGGCCATAAGCTATCGCCCTCATTTTGTTCATTCACTAGACACGGTTTGACTTGCGACCAATGATACCATCTATCTGTTCCCACCCCCTTCCCTTTAAGGCACACACTCGTGTCTGTTGTTAGAAGTATCTCATACGGTCCTTCCCACCTAGGCTCTAAACCTTTCCTAGGAATACGTTTGACCATAACAAAACTGCCTAAATCGGGAATGTGTGGAATATCAGTAGTGGTGTGTTTTTCATCCCACTGCTGCTGGGCTTCTCGCACTTTCTGGTTGTTTTCTTTGGTAGCTTTGTCCAGCATTGTGAGATACCGTCTTAACTTTTCTTGGAACAACGTAGAATCCCCTCCTGTTCCCGCTGGTGGCGGAGCATCAGGAGGTAGGATCATTGCTCTTCCAGTCATTAGTTCAAAAGGAGTTAGTCCCGTTACTCTGTTTGGAGTTGCTCTTAAGTTCCACAATATAGCGGGTAACAATTTATGCCAACCTTGGCCAGTCTGCAGAATAGCTTTGGTAAGGAATGTCTTCAAAGTCCTATTCATCCTCTCAATTAAACCTGAACTTTGTGGACGATAGGGAATGTGGAACTTCTGTTTAATCCCCATCAGTTTCATTGCTTCTTTCATCAATTTTCCAGTGAAGTGGGTCCCATTGTCGGAATCAATCTCATATGGAAGACCCCAGCGAGGAAACACTTCTTCCACCATTACTCGGGCTACAGCTTCAGCTGTGCAAGTCTTTGTTGGAAATGCTTCCACCCATCTAGTAAATCGGTCTATGATCACTAGAATGTACTGATACCCTCCACTGGGTGACAATGGTCCTGTGAAATCAATTTGGAGATGTGTCCATGGCCCTGTTGGTCTAGGTGCATGTGACATTCGCACCTTGACAGACTTTCCCACATTTGCTTTCATGCAAATCAAACATCTCCTACAATAATCATCAATGTCTCTCATCATTCGTGGCCACCACCAAGTCTCGCTGATTTGAGCTTTCATTGCTTTTGCTCCAGCATGCACCTTACCATGATACAGCTGCATTAGTTCTTTCCTTGTTCCAATAGGCATCACCACTTGTCCTGTTGGAATTCTCCAGATACCTTGATCATCCTCCTTCGCTCCCACTTTTATCCACTGTTCCTTTTCTTCATCTGTTTCTGTGAGATATGACAGAAGTTGGAGCTCAGGACTGTCCTTCCTTCTTTCCTGAACCAAGGTGATAGGAGTAGGGGAAAGTAAAGCTGCTTCTCTAGCTGCTGCATCTGCTGCCGTGTTTCCTTGACTTTCTTTGGACTTGTCAGATTGATGTGATTTTACCTTGACTACGGCTGCTTCTCTTGGTAAGTGACATGCTGTAATCAAGCGACGAATTATGGAAGCATGCTGTATTTCGCCCCCACTACTTGTGATGAGTCCACGTCTTTTCCAGAGGGCAAGATAGTCATGAACCACACCGAAAGCATAACGACTATCTGTGTAGATGTTGACTCGATCTCCTTCTGAAAGTTCAAGAGCTTCCGTGAGTGCTATGAGCTCAGCTACTTGTGCTGAAAATTGCCCTGGAAGAGCTCCTTTTTTCACAACGGTTCCATCAGCCTTTACTACAGCCCATCCAGTGTGTCGTTTTCCTTCGATGTAGTAACTGGATCCATCAACCCATAACTCTTTATCTGGATTTTCAAGAGGTATTGGATTAACTGGGCCAAGGCTTTCTTCTTCTACTTGTTTTTCACACTCATGTGGTATTCCCTCATGTGGTTCCAACATCATTGTTGCGGGGTTAAGAGAAGTGTCTCTGATGATTTCCACTCTCAAGTCCTTGTTGAGCAGGGCTACTTCCCATTTTGCTCTCCTCGCATCAGTGATTGTTTTGATGTTGGTGTTGTTCAACAGTGTCACTATACTGTGTGGAGTGTGCAATATGATAGTTTGTGCACCTATCAAATTTTCCACAGCATTCACTGCCCACGTGGCACCATCGAGAGCTTGTATACATCGTGGTTGACCTATCATGGTGACAGGAATCTTTGTGGAAAAGTACCCAACTGGTTTGTAACGATCACCAGGTTTTTGACACAACACGGCTGAGTATGTCTCATCTCCTACCCTGGTCCACAGATGAAAGGGCAAACGACCATCAGGGAGTCCCAAGGCTGGAGCTGAAATCAGTTTCTCTTTCATAGAAGTAAACGCTTCCTCAGCTTCTGTTGTCCACTCTATCTTTTCCACTCCAGGTTTTCCTCCTTTATACAAGTCGATGAGAGGACTAGTGATACTGGCGAAATCAGGTATATATTGACGACAGTAATTGAAAAGTCCCATTACCTTTCGCATTCCTGTAACCGTCAAAGGCTTTGGAAGTTGTCGTAGAGCCTCTACACGCTCTGTTGTCATTCTTCTTCCCTCGGCAGATATTTCTTGGCCTAGATAGATAACTCTAGTTTTGGCCAGCTGAGCTTTATCAGGGTTTACCTTGAATCCACCTCTCCTTAGAGCTTGCAGAGTTATATTTAATGCAGATATGTGGCTGTTTTCATCGGGGCTTGCAATCAACAAGTCATCAACATATTGAAGGCAAACACTTCCCGAACTCTCAATTTCAGCTTTCCGCTCTGTTAAGAATTGGTCAAGAGCTCTGTGAAATACAACAGGGGAAAGGTTAAGACCTTGTGGGAGTCTGTTCCAAACATACTGGGTTGCGCCTACTGTAAAGGCCAATTTTTCTTGAGATTTTTCATCAATAGGTATAGACCAGAAAGCCGACAGCACATCTAAAACCGTGAAGATTTTTGCATCTCCTGGAATGTCATTCAGAATGGTTGCAGGGTTAGCTACTATAGGATGTGGTTTTGGTGTTACACTGTTAAGTCTTGTGTAATCGATGGTTAATCTCCACGAGTTGTCTGATTTCCTGACTGGCCAGACAGGGCTGTTGGTTGTTGAAGAAGCTTGTCGAACAATTCCTTCAGCTTCCAAGTCTGCCACAATCTCTGCCACTGCTTGTCTTGCTTCTGGTCGAATGGGGTATTGTTTATGAGGGGCGTGTGTTGGTCCCTCAATAACAACTGGGTCAATATTAGCTTTTCCACAGTCTAATTTGTGTTTAGCCCAAACTTCCGGATATAAACTGCACAGAAGACCCCACACACCTTCTTTTTCCCATTCTCTGGTGATGGGTGTTGCCACACCAATAGAACTTATATTACATGTGCGGTCTTCGTGTGGTATTATTCCAGCTGTTGTAGCAACTTGACGACTGTCAGTAAATATGATCATGTTCAACATTGGTAAAATGTCCATACCTATGAGACTTCCTTGTGAATTTGGTCCCACCCAGAAAGGTGTCCACAAGACTTCATCTTCATGTATCTGCAGAGGAACCGGTATACTTTTGTGAAATTTTGTTATACCTCCTCCAACTCCTTCAACTTCTATAGTTTCATGTGTTGTAGGCAGGTTCAAATCAGTTATGGAGATAGCTGCCCCTGTATCGAGAAGGCAGTCACATGGATGGCCCCCTATTAAAGCAGGGATAAAAAGGCGGTTATCTTTTTTCTTACTTATACAGGGGGCCGCTGATTCCTATTGCGGACGCATGATTCCCTCAAGGAGCTGACGAACTTGTGCTTCAGTCCATTTCTTCCCTTGAGGAGTCTCACCGTTGCTTTTCGCATTGACCTGTTTAAATGATGGACCTTTACCTTCTGCTCCGCCTCCTTTAGCCCAACAGTCTCTCCTAATGTGGCCAATTTTTCCACAGTTATGGCATAACTTCACCATCCTATCTGTATCAATGTTGGATTGGACGAATGCCACTCCTTTTCGATTTGGCTTGTTTACTTCTTCCTTGTTTGATCTTATAGCCATCTCTAGACGACCAGCCCATTGCATAATTTGATCAAATGTTTCTCCCGGATTGACTCCAAGTGTCAAGGCTTGTTGGTATTTTGAGCTAAAGCCGTCCACGAGTGTGTCAATAAATTGTACATCATCTCTATCTGGCTCTTTCTTAGCACATAAAGCCCATCTTTCATAAGCATTCCATTTACGCAGGGCATATTCATCTGGAGATTCATCATCTTTTTGCTTAATCAATGTAACTGAAGTAAAAGGGGTCTTACCACTGCCCAGGACATCTTGGATTTCTTTTCGGAACACATCTAAGGCTTGCCAAAGACCCAGGGGTCGTCCTTGGCCATCTACCCATAAGTTTATCCATTGGGCTGTTGTTATTGACGCTGGCAAGCGTTCCCATCGATCTCTCGGGGTTTTAGCTTTCATAATGGTGTGTATATCTTTTAATGTCATTTGATGTGCTTCAACCAAGGAATCTAATTCTCGCCAAAACTCTGTGTTTGGATCTTGTCTCTTTAAAGGAGGTAAAGCTGTAAGGATGGCTTGACGTTCTCCTGGTGTGAATGGTCTTTCTTCAGTCATCATTTCAGATTGTAATTCTTCTCTTTTAACAAAAGGTGAAGAGAATTCAGGACCGACCTTGTCAACTGTGATCATGTCGTCATCTCTTGTGTCATCACCCCACTCAGATCCATTATGAGCAGGTGTGCATCTCAGCATGTCTCTGTTTGGCTGGGTGGATTTGGATCTTGTTATTACTGGAGCTGCCTGTGCAGATGCAATATATATCTTGTCAACTGGCACTCCATTTGATTTGCCAGAACCTTTACTTTGTTCAGGCAAAGTTGGATACTTTGGGTTGTATGGAGGAGGCATTACAGTTTTTGCTGAGTCTACTGATGCTTGTAGATATTTTCTTTCAGCCTCTGCTATTATATTTGTCCAATCTGGATCAAATGAATCATCAATAATTGTTTTATCTTTTTCTGGACATGTAATAGACATAATTTTATTTAACTTGTTATATGCTTCAACTTGGGGTTTCATTGCTTCAACAAGTGAAACCGGAATTCCATCTGCGCTGCAAAAAATTCCACCTTGCTTCAAAATCCAATGAGCAGCCAGTATTGGAAAGGCTTTCAGCTTGACAGAGTCTTTTTGGATCATGAACCATCTAAACTGTTCATCCAAAGACGCATCAACATCCAGTCCATTCTTCAAAAACTTAGCTTGCTTTTTATTCTTCTTTTCAAGGTACCAAATTGAAATATCTTTGCTATTCCAACTGTTGTCTGACATTGCAGAAGAGATATATTTAGCTCTGTGTGTGTGTGTGTGGCATGTATGTGTATGTGTGCTGAAGGGAGGGGCCCTCTCTCTCTCCCTTTCTCCCTCTCTCTGTCTGAAAACTCAGAAGACAAAAAGAATAAAACAAAGTTAGCTCTTATATACTCTTATATTCGCTTATATACTCTTATAATTTCGTCTTTTTGTTTCCTTTTTCTGTTTCTTTTTATATTTTTTTAGTTGAACTTAGATCAGTCTCCTCCTCAAATATTGAACAGCTTAATGTCAATATCGGAATGCCCACGATTCTAGCTCCTTTTGTATAAATGGCGCCTTTATACTTTAAAATTTATTTCACCACTCGTGCCCTCACCATACCAATGGATCTTCGGTGTGACGGAAAATTTTTTAGAGTGTACTCTGCCTTTTGCAGTCTCGCCAAATTTCCGACCACCTCACGGCCACACGAGCTAATTGCTAAATCGCTTTACGGCTTATTCTCCCGAAAATTTGACTAAATGGTCTTTCTTCTAAAAAAGATCCACTTTTACCCCAGCTTCATTCAAATATTTTTGAGGTCCACTGATCAGAACAACAATAAATTTCATCAAATTAAATTAATTAAAATACACTATATCTGACACACAATCATTGGCAACACAACTGGTATTTGTTTTAAATAACACAGTTCTTTTTTTGTAGCAGTTTCAGGCACTGTCTCAATACATGAATACTTCAGGCAGACTTAAAATTTTTAAGAGAAAGAAAATGTCTTACCTGACTAATTGATTGAGACAAATGTCTGAAATGCAGATCCTGTTCGTGTGACGCCAATTGTTGATCTGAAATTACAGCTTTTGTCCCCGTATAGTTGAATCACAGGACCGAATACCAAGTTGCTTTGCCAAGGAAAACTTTTATTGTGTGTCAGGAGAGAAGTTCATTCTATGTCTCCATGTGCCCCTCTTCTCTGGGCTTCTCTAGCTTCTTCTCTAGCGGGTCTTCTCTAAGGGGGTAGTGTGTTACATCGATCTTTATATACCATGACTAGAGATCATACAAGTCCTTACAAGGTTGAGAAAAACAAGTTGGTTTCTTTAAAATAGCGTATGCTTCATACATGCACATCCTAACCTTGTAGGGAATTCTATACATCAGTTGTCTACATCATCATGAACAGCTGCTTCAGCTAAAGCCTGTGCTACGTGCAGCCTTTCAGAATACACTCACACATATTCCTGTGAAACAAAATATCTTCTCTCCTCCTGCACATAACATGCAAACTCAACTCTCATGCATTACACTCTTTCAAATAGAATATA
The DNA here is from genome assembly GCA_037194245.1 of Opsariichthys bidens. NCBI lineage: Eukaryota > Metazoa > Chordata > Actinopteri > Cypriniformes > Xenocyprididae > Opsariichthys > Opsariichthys bidens. Next base: position 13,409,471 of record CM074277.1, on the reverse strand, counting down.
CATTTGATTATATATTTAAATAATATTAAAACAATGAAATTTTAATCTTCAACCTCTTTCCACATTTTCTTTTACCTCTAATAAAGAAAAAAGGCATCTGATCCCAGCCAAGAGGCATGCCTGTCTCTATTTGTTCTGGAAGCGCTCACGCTCAGATGAAATATGCATACATTTCTCAAGTGCTGTTTTGTTTAAGCTCCGAAAGGGACGAGCTTTGGTTGAGGAGGCCTTATGCGTTCCTTGCTGCATCCGCCTCAATCTCCCTGTGTCCTTACTTGGAGGACAACGTAAGCACAGGAAGTGAGAAAATATCACTTTCTCAGAAATATGGGGGCAGCTCTGAAATGCTTCACTGGCAAGTTAAATCTGGTTGACAGAAGAAGATATATTTGCAGCACCTCTGTGAATGGATCTGGCAGCAAACTATTAACACCCTGCAAGCCTATCGCAGTCCTCAGAACAGTGACGGGGTCAATCTGAAAATTAAGCTTTCTGCAGGTCCTTCAAGATGCATTTTGCACAGGAAAAGGTGTGACTGAACTCATGGTGGTGTGAAAGATCTTGACCATGAACACACACCAATTAATTGTGGCCCCGTTTCGTCTTTGAGACATTCTTTTGTAGCACTTCACAGCATGTAATGTGAAAAAAACTTTAGGCCGTCAAATCAGGTTGATGGTAGTTTACAAGCTTTTCCCTTGTTATTCGATAAAAGTGCCATAAAATTAAGTGAGTAGCGTTCTGTTCTTTGTTCGTATTGAATTACATATTTACGCTTTTATATTTTCAGCTAGGCACAGAAGGGAACAACAAACAAATGCAGTCAAGTGGAAATGATTAGGCCAGCTAAAAGCTGTTGAGTAATAAGTGCAGCAGTGCACATCTTGTGCTCTGACTATTATGGTCTGTGCATTTAAAGTTGTGGAAATTGATGTACACTCTTGCCTGAAAAAGAAAAATAAGGTGATGCATGTTTATTGGAGGTGTACAATGCCTGGAGACAGCATTTCCATTCATCTCAATGGCAGTTGGTCGAATAGTTGGTATAATCTCGTCCAAGCTGTCAGTGTCATACGATTAATCACTCTGTAGCCATGGGCAAATGATGTCATTGAGTGCCTATGGCGTCAGGAAAAAAATAAACGTCCTAATAAAAATAAAAGTCCTAAACTATGATGGGAAAAGCAGTATTTGATTAAATAATGTGAGTCTGTTTCACATTGTAACGGCCCTCCAAAAAGAATTGGGCACTGCTAAAATATCTACATTAGTATAAATTGTATATTGCTCGCAACACATTTTCATCCGAATAACTGTATGGCATAATTTCAATGTACTGCTGTGCTGTCAGGTGCTATAGTTACTTACTCTGCCATGCTAATCATACTAACTCCTTTGGGTTCAAATTTTTTTATTGCATTTGATTTCAAATGCATTGGTGGTCAATGTCTTTACAAAAAAAATGTAGGGCTGTCAGATCATAAATATTCATTTATTGTTGTAGCCTAGTTTGTTTCGGTGAGGTGTGTTGCCTGTAGTGCCAGGCAAGACTTGAGCAACCATTAAAGGATAAGTTTGCTGATTTTCAGCCAGCTTTGTATTGTTATAATGTCTGTAGTATATGTAAATGAACAATGTGTGCTCTTTCTCCATGTTATCTGCACCCAAATCTACCCATTTAATTGTACCCACTGACAAAGATATGTCAACCGGTTGATGTAAAATTGTGACGGCTCCAGGGCTTTTGGTAAAAATACTGATTTTCTGAGATCAACAAAAGGGTGATGCCAGAATCAAAAATGAATTAGGAGCGTTGAGGTGCCTGTCAACTGCATAGACAGCCAAGTTTTATTAAAAGCCCATCTTGCCAAGGGTGAATTACCCCTTTAAGCTGGTACTTCAAGCTTGAATTGGTCCTATGGTAGGAAAATCCATTATTGGAGAAATTACATAAAGGTCAGGGCGCATGATTCATTTTGTTTTTTTTTATCAGATCATTTTTTAAATAATTAATCACTCTAAATTAGCATGTTTATTTGACAGTTAAATTATTATGCAATGGCTTGGCCTGCGGAGAAGTGTTTCGTATTTGAAAGGACTGATTGTTTATTTTTTTATTTATTTATTTATTTATTTTTTTTAGGTGAGGTGCAAAGAGACGTGTCCACTCTGATTAATCACAAGCAGTCTGGGGCGGTCTGACAGGACTGACCTTTCAGCGTACTACACTGATATTTTGCGCCGCAGGGAGTTCGTTTGCTTGGGGGGGTTGGGATAGGAGATGGGGTTGGGGGTTGAAGTGAGAAAACGTAAATGCTGTCAAGACTGATGTGGTCCTTGTTTGACAGCTGGAATGGGAGAGGAGTGGGCAGTCAAAGCATCCATCCCGCATTGTGCACACCTGCGTACCTATGATTAACAGAGAACACCTGTGAGAACTGGCCCAGTGCAGCACACACACAATCAAGAGCACACAGAGATCATCCAAGCATATCAGTAATACACACAATGCTCTTTCTCTGGGAACATTAGCGCTCAATGATGATATACCTTATGCAATGACCATTACAGCCTAGGAAACAATACAGCTTGCTACCTCAGTGAAATGAATATATTAGACATGCTAAATAATTTTAAAAACAAACAAATGGCAATACACTACCATTAGGTTTAATTTATTTTTTAAAGAAATGTACACTTTTGTTTGATTCTTTTGAACTTTCTATTTATCAAAGAATCCTGGGGAAAAAAGGATTGTTTCCACAAAAATATTAAGCAGCTGTTTTCAATATCAAGCAACTGTTTTCACCATTGATAATAATAAGAAATGTCTCTTGAGCAGCATCAATGTTGGGGTATTGTATTGCAAGTAACCTCTAGGTTACGTATGTAACCCTCGATCCCTGGAGGAACAGAGATGTTATGTCAGAACATACTGATGAATGGGGTCTCCATAACATCGAACGTGGGAACTTGTTACGTAATCAGATTACTTTTTTTACTCCAGTAACTAGTAAAGTAACATATTATTTTTTCAACAACAAATCCAAGTTACTTTTCATTCAGAATTCCTCAAAAGAAATAAAAACAGTACGCAAATCTGCAATAATTTAATGTATTAAATTACACGAATATACTTTATGTATTTAATATCACTTTATTAACGTCTTTGCTGCTGGCTTTCAGTGATCAAATTCAACCATACTAATATGCAAAAAGTACTTTAGATTTAGAAATAAGAATGTTGGACTGCGTCTGAATGTGCATACTATCCATCCTAAATAGCATGTGACATTTAGTAATGTCCAATCAATTTTAGGGTGGATAGAATGCACATTTCGATGCAGGCTGAACTTCCTTCTCCTTTGTTATTATACTGTACTATTACTGTTTTTACTGCATTTTTGGTCAAATAAATAAAGAGCATTTCAAAGAAATCTAGTCACCTTAATAAAAATGTATGAATCGTGACAGGCAGTAATGATAAAGCAGTGCCAGCTTTTGAATAAGAAAGTATTTAAAAGCCAAAGAGCAAAAGATTAGCAGGGTTAGTACAGATATACACAGCACATTCACACGCTTTTCTCTGCCCAGACTGAGCTGCTCTCTGTCGTAGCAGTGTTATCTAACTGTGCGCCAGATCTCCACAGGTGATCCTCTGTGGATCTCAGGTCCTGCGCATGGTGCTGCTGAGTGTGGAGGTGGCATTGGCACTGTCGCTCTGCCACACACCCATAATTAGCCTTGCAAACCACATGACCAAACTTGACCACCCATACTATTTTGTGTGGGTTTTGTTGGATGCAATGACTAGAGGAAAA
>CM074277.1:13243150-13403150 GCA_037194245.1 Opsariichthys bidens | reverse complement strand
ATTTTTCTCAGAATTGACTTTTGCTGACTTAAAACTGGTGTAACTCATTATTTTTTATTTTTTTAAGATTCCAACAAATCATACTTCATTTTGGAGTTTTGAAAGAGAATATGTGAAAGTAACAATAATTAATTTTTGAAAATGTGCTCATTGCAACTCATTTTGCCAGCACGACACACAAACATACATATATATAGATATATGATTAATTCATGACATAAAAAGTTTATGTAAGAACTTTTTTTTAAAATAATAGTGTACAACATATGCAACAAACGTGAATGCAAATAATACATTTCTACGAATAATTTAATAGAATTTTTAGTAGATTTTTCCTTTGGTTTGTCATATGTGTCACTGACCCATTTTCATTATATAGAAAAAGGAGCAAATAAATATATATATATATATATATATTTATTTTAATTTTTTTTTTCTCAAAATCCACTCCACTCACAAATGTGAGGGAGCACATACACTCTCAGTTTGAACAATCATGGTGCTTCTGCCCAAGTAGGGTGCCTTTTTTTATCAGCTCGGTTTGAAACTCAACCCTCTGCGAGCACCAGTCTCCCTCAGCAGTCTCCAGAGCCTGAAAGGGTAGCACGCAGGGTGATGATGCCTTTATTTGAAAGCCCACGCCGGTTCCTCTCTCCCCTCTTCCTCTGGTGTGGCTTACAGCTGGGATTGACCGCAGAAAACCATTCATCCCGACAGGCATAAAAGGATGAGATGTTGCTTGGGACATCAAGGCAGAGCATAGAGAGTGTCAGCTGTGTAGTACAGCTGCTTTTAGACACTCGGGAGGAAGAAATTCAGTTTTACCTCCTTTAGCTCCTTATTTTCTGCCGTAAGCAACTGTGGATGCGTTTTCACGTGTGTGTGCTCCCTGCGGAGTGAGGGGATTTGTTGGCTTAACGAAGGAGATGTATCATTGCTTGGTCAGGGGTTGGGACATTGCATTAAGGAAAGCAAATCATTGCAAATTACACTCTTACAGCTTTAAAGCAAAGGGGAAATGAAGGAGAAAGCTTTGGCACACACCATAGCCTGAGTTTTGCTATCTGCACGAGTACAGCTGTAGATCTGGACACCATTTTGAAGAGTATTTATAAGTGTTGATATGACAGCACCTGCCAAACGTCTCTCCTGTGCGATCGACGTATGTGTGCATCCACTGGAAGAGAAACCCCAAGCCACGCTTTGTGATTAATACAGTTTGAGCCACCGCAAACTGTTGTCCTCTTGTCCCTTGAGGTAAAAAATAAAGTTCTGCAGGAGTTAGACTGCATCGCATTGACACAGACTTTGAGGATCTGTCAGGGTGCTAAAATACGCAGGGGAGCTTTCGAACAGCTCAAAAGATACGTGGGTGTTTTAACGGACTGTGGAAACGGAATTTCTCATTCAAGCAGATGCACAGTCACGTATCTCCATGGCGATCAGGAGTGTGCTAATTGCGTGTCTATGTGATTCCCATCCACTGCGCTAGTGCTAGAACTTACTGCACAAACGTACACTTGGACCAATCAGTTTCAGAGCTGAGGATGAGCTCTCGTTGACCGAGTGCCTCTGTTTAAATAATTATTTACTAAGAAAGATTGTGACCAAATTAAAGAAGCTGTTGTAGCACTTAATGTATGTTTTATTTATATGAGCTTTAAGTTTCAGCAAAGCACATGAAAGGTAATGGAGCCAGAACTTCTCTGGGAGTTAGAAAAATATGTACTGTATATTTATACTGCCTTCAAATGCACCTGGGAAACTCATATTTTCCATATTACGTTATGTCAGGGATTCAAATGGGAAACAAAACTTGGAAGAAGACTGAACAAAAAAAAAAAAGAATTGTGAACTATAAACGCAAATAAACCAAGAAAGTTGAGCATCACATCTTTAAAATGTGAAATACAGCGTATAAAAGTACAATAACTTAAAAAATCAATAATTGTAACGCACTACAGACTTTTTGCTCACTGATCTCTAGATTATATGATGCCTTCTGTTTTATAGATCAATGTTTCCACCTTGTTTCAAATGGACACAACCCTTCCAATATTCCAACTGTACTACTTGTGTATCATCTAGAATTGTGAGTTTCCGCTTGTAAATACTACTTTGCTTAGTCATTTATGCACTTGTAACTCATAGATATGATATTACAGACTCCAAAGGTGACAACAGTTAATGCTTCTAGTGCTCTGGATCCAGTTTTTCTCTTAAATGTTTCTTGAAAGCTTCGGCTGAATTATGGTTCCTAGAACATGGGCTCCAATATTTGTGACTGATAGATCTGCACCTGCTTCTGTTTTTCTGTCATTTGTAGTGTCATACTGTATTATGTAAACTGGCATAGTGTTGCTTCTGAAATGCTCTAATGTTGCACAATAATTAGGCTGTCCTTTCCATCTCTGAACCATTTGTAATTATGTTACATAAGTTGTTAATTTCCACACACAAATCAAGCAAGCAACATATCAAAATATTGTTTATCGTCAACAGATGTGGGACAAAATATAGCTATCTCTCACAGACTATCTACACTACTGTTGTGCCTGTCCCACTTTTGAAAAACTCTTAAAGTGCACAAGCTAGAATATGACAAATCTGTTGTTTGGAAAATAAAAATTCAATTTATTACATTACATTTAGTTACATTTCGTATCATTCATAGTCACAAAAGTTACAATAACAATAAAATGTTCAAAGGAAAACATTATTTGCAACCATCACTTGCAACCATAAGCATGATCCCTTTTTTTTTTTATCCTTAGACCAATTTATTAACACTGAATTTCAATGCTAGTCTTTGAAGCTATTAAGTTATCAAACTACCTTTTACAAATAAATCTGAGCATTTGAATGAGTCAGCAAGGATTTCTCATGCAAATCACTGTATAATGAGAGATTTATATCGAAAAATAGCCAGTCTCTGTGCTATTAAAATGGTTTATTTAATATCACATAGATATTTATCAAACAGCAGGATAGTTGGTCTTTAAAGAATTTCTTGCCACCCTTTTCCATACATTGAACGTAAAGTGGTGACAAGCTTAAAATGACAAAAAAAAAAAAAGCTCTGTATGATTTAAAAAAGAAATGTATGTTCAAAGTCTTCTTGTGTCTTATGATAGGTAGATTGCAGATAAATATTTCCAGTAAATCGGGTAATCCAATTAATGCGTGAATAATTCGTTCACAAACCTTGAATTGGTTCTCAGTTCAACTCATTGAATGGAGAGGTTAACAGCTCACTGGAGGGGAAAATTATTAGTGATTAACGACTTAAACTTAATTCTGTTAATCACACAAAACTATTGTGTAACTTTAGAGAACTTGAAACATAACTTTTATAATACTTTTGTGCCCATTTCGAACTTGAAATCTACAGATCCAATGCATTGCAGTTGTGTTCTGAGCGTTCCATTGAAGACAGAAAGTCATGCAGGTTTGGAACATGAAGGTATATATAAATGATGACAGGTTTTTACATTTTTGTGTGAACAATCACTTTAAAATGTTGTGCCAAACCAACCCACCACTTTTTAAATAGGCCATATTATGCCCTTTTACAAAGTTTTGTAAAATTGTTTTTGGGCTCTACTAGAACAGGTTTTTATGATCACTTTATATGATGAACTTAATTTAGGATTTTGTTTACATATAAACATTCATCAACACACACATCAGTTGTGATAAACGGAGGCTCAAGAATGTTTGCTTGATGTGCGAGAACCGCGTTTTCAACTAAAGAATGATAAAAATGTAAGAATCTCTCTGTCTTTGTTGTCTTTTTGAACACACTGACAGATGAACAGTGTGAAGGACATTAGACAGGAAACTGCTCAGGGTGCACAAGATTATAGGCCTGTTATGTGAAATTACAGCGTTGGCGAAATCAGACGGTATTGTTTACATTGTATGGATATAATTTGTTGATTTAATTATTAATTCAAGCAAGCTGCAGGGCCTGCATAAAAATAACCAAAGAACTTGTTGAATATTGCCAGAGGTGATGAGGTGCCAATAATGGAGGATGCTTCTCTTGTTTAATGCAACGAACGGCATAAAACACACTGCACTTATACAGAGCATTGTTTGGAATAATGTGTGTGTAATGGATAGTGTAATGGAGTAATAGAAGATAGGCACACATTAAAGACAAGAGCATTTTAATCTCTTAAAGGTGTGTTTTTTTTTTTTGGTCTAGACTCTTAATATAATATAAGGCAGCATAGGGTTATGGGAAGGGAAGCGGCTGAACACTGATGGTAGACACAAATTTGATTATTTTTCACAGTGCTCCCTCCCTCTCTTCTTCTCCTCCTTATATCTTTTCTTCTCTAGTATGAAAGGAGGGTAATTTCAGCCATGTTCTTTTCCCTGCTGCAAAAAGCTGAGATTACTGAATCTGAGGCAGCGTTTAAAAGTAAAGATAAGTGAGTCGGATCAAAGGAAATTTTTAATGATGCAACTTTTTAAAGCTTGTTTGTTATGGTCTGTATTTGTATAGCTGTATCTTTAAGTCCCTTCAATATAATCCTAATCCTTTTGTGATTACTGAACAATATCATGGATATTATTTTTAAATTGATTTTGCATTGGCACCAGTACAGTATAGCTGAAGTAGCAGATTTAGAATGTTGAATCAGGTTGAAATCAAATAGACTGTCGAATTTGCCCTTTAACAAGCTTGAACAGAGATTCTATTTTGCAACTAGTTCACTGTGACATAGTAACTGAACCAATCTCGCTGTTTAAACCTGGAATTGACACGATAAATGTTAGCATGTGACTATACCCACAGTACACTTTTTTCTAAAAGGAAAGTAGTAAAATAATAAAAGCAGTAATAGATTTTTTCAAACTAAGAACTAATTCCAAATGCTCTTATTAAAAAGGAGATTGAGTCAGAAAAGATTTGGATTTTGTTTCTATAATCACATTAGAGCGAGATTTGGCAAGTGCTTTTTAAAAGGGTCGTAAGTGAGTGTATTTTCAATTAGCTCTTATCAGTGAAAGCGAATGCATATTCAAGCATTCCCGGGGATTTCCTTTTTTAAATGTTAGCAGTACTGTTGTTTTTTGGCTCACAGCATCTGCTTTTTATGTTATACGTCAGCCGCTGTCAATCAGTGTCAGTGATATGCATTCATGCAATGAAGGGATCTTGGACAGAAGACATAAAGCAACAGCAATGCAGCTTCTCACTCTTTCAAGTGGTAGTAGTCTAGGTGGGCTGGATCTCAGATGCCTATCTAGGACTTTAATGATAAAGTGTCAGTCTGTGATTCCACTCTCTGTTCCTGTATAAATCATTTCTCTGTTGGTGTGTCACACCGCAGATGGCCTGTCCCAGTCAACGGCTGTTCCTGCTGTTACCAAGCAACCAGAAAACTATACAATGGTGTGGTTGGAGAGATTTTTCATAGGCAATTTAATCAGTGCAATCAGTGTTGGCTGTCTGTTATCTCTGTTCCTGATAGCCTTTTTAATTTCCTGCACAAAAAGGGGTATCATGCACCTATTTTTTTAGGTGGCACACATGCCAGTTTTAAAGATAAGACATGTCCAAATGAGAAGATAAAACACTTTTTATCACCTTAGTAGTAATTTACCTTTGTGTGACACACAGTAGTTTAGTGATACACATTTTGTCAACATACATTAAAAAATCTAATCAACCCCAAACATGATTTGTTATCTTATAATTGTAGTTGTGTGCTAAACTCCAACTGCTGTCCACTTGCAGTCTCCATGAAGTTTGAAGATTGGAAACATTCAATTATCTTTTATTTAACGTCACCGTTGTGTCTGTTTCTTCTCTAGTTTGGCAGGGTTATAATACTCCAGATTATTAAGCACACAGCTGGCAGCAGCTGTAGTGGTTCAGCTGAAATATACGGCATCTCAGCTCAAGGACACAGTGGAGGGGCACCACACGGGGCTTGTTTAATTGCCGCTGTACGTCCTCTGCAAATAGACGTAGGTTCAACGGAGAGCACTCTAGCGAAGCCAGCGGTTGACTCGGGGGTCTGCTACAATTCCAGATGCTTCACTATTCCTGGATAGCCCTGGGCTCTTGCACACGTCACATGTATGATCAGTGCTCTGACTTTCACCTTGGCCTGGTCTCTAGATCATTCTCTCTGAAGTGAATCCACACATGATGTATATAGGTGTAGAGCAGCACATGCCCAAAGGGAACGTCATGATAGCTTCAGCATTGCACGTAACGATTTCAATTCTCTATTGGAAAAATGAGAAATGTGAATTTTTTGTGAATAATATTCCCTGTCTCTCAGATGTATGCTACATTCATCTAAACGTTTTACCATAAAAGATGTTAGTGTTAGCCATCTGCTCTGATTTAAATGTTTAAGCTATAAAAATTGCTACCTTCTTCAGAGAAACAAAAAAGTGCTAAGTGTCCTCCTTGTTGGACTAAAAGCAATTCTGTGAGCATGTTTTTACGTAAATTTTTTTTTTTTTTGTAATCTGATATTGTAGTGCTGGAAAGGAGCCTCAGTAATTGATTTTTAAAGACCAAAAATGTTATTGCAAGAATGCATGGGCGCTGTGGTAATTGATCTGTTTTTGTCCATATAAGAAAGTCTTTTATTTTGTTAAAGACGTTTTCAAAATGGTTGCCAGGTTTTGTAATTTATACACCCTGTGGACAGCCATTTTAAAAAGTGTGTAGTGGGTATCATTGGCTGAAATTTGTAATGCATTTTAAAATCTTCCTTTAAAGTTGTTTAAATACCTACGCGTGAAAATGCAAAACAGATGTGGTGCTAATTGGAATATATTTTGTTTTTACTATACAATAATCAATTTGATGCTAATAAATAAAATATGTGCAAGTTTACCAAAATATTGCAAGCACTTTAATCCTCTTACTTGTTCTATTTATATTACCATTGCATTTAAGGAGTAAGGCATGATTTGACCTCATGACCTTAGCGCTATTCAAGCTGCAGCAATGCAATTTAAGAAACTTGAGTTTTTATGTCACTTTTCTATGATAGAGTGACTTTGCCTGTCAATCAAACACTGTGACCTCTATTTTCAGCACACAAATGCATCCGCGGATTTCGGTTCACTAGTGATTGATAATTTGAGTTTGTCTTTGCTCCCGGGACCATTTCACCTTATTGTTCCTGTGGATGAAAGTATTTAGCAGCATGTTGTGGAGACTAAGAGAAACGATGATGGTTTGGATGTGATCAGCAGGTTTTCTTGCTGTACAGCTGGCCTGGTGCGGTTCTCAGATCTGCTGGAACTGTTGTGGGAATTCAGCCACCTGACAGTGATAAATGCCTCGTCTCTTGCAACTGCATTCTATAAACCTTTTACTTATCCAGGTCCATGATCATTAAAAGCCACTCAGCGTGTGGAATCTGGTATTTTATCATACTCCCTGTTGAAAGGACTAGACCAGGAATGAATTTCTTTACTGGTTGATACTGGTTAATGATGGCATCTGGCTTTCGGCTAATTCCACCGCTGGAGAAACGAATAATAAAAGAGGTCAGACCTTCATCAGTATTTAATGTAAAGGATTAATGACATTAAGTGGTGGTGAATGGAGAGCACAGGAAATGAGGATGAGATTATCTTATTTCTAAGAACCCGCTTACACTATCATAGCCGGATACATCCAACTGAAGCAGCTAGGGTAGCTTTATTGTATTTCAAGGACAGGACTTATTCTCTCATATCATTATAGTGTCATAGTTCATAAATAATATGCTGAATCAGTGTTTTGTAAAGCATGGGATTTGCCTTCTCTATTGAAGTCTCCCCAAAGTCCTTTTAATGCATGTAATTTCATTCAATGGTCATCTTGCTAATGGCCTGGGTAGTATTTTTCTATGTTGGTAATGCATATATGTACATATAGATATACAGTATCTCCTACTTGAATAGGAGAAAGACTGAAATCTCCAAAACTCTTTATCAATATTACATTTCAATAGCATGTATGAGAATGTTGGGACTCCCATTTCGATATCTGCCATAATGAAGCATTACAGTTTCTCCTGTTGGTTTTTCTACTGAGCTCTTACAGTCAAAGAGTAGCAACGTTGTTATGCTGTGCATTTTCATGTCCTATATCATACAGTCATGGTCAGAATTATTGGCACCCTTGGTTAATATGATCAACGACAGCTGTCAGTCTGCATTGTTTTTGTTCATTATTGATGCCTCTAAAAATTCTAGCATTTACAAGTAAAATATAAGTGTATTCCCTTTCATATTTACAATATTGAGTACACCATAGTGACTGTAGGAACACGAAACCGTCCAGCCATGACTTATAAACATGAGGAAACACAAAGGCCAAATTCCCTTCCAATCACAATTGGTAAAACCAAAGAATATAGTTCTGATGTGCAGCAAAAGATGGTTGAGCTTCACAAAATAAAATATGGCTATAATAAAAAAAGCTAAAGCACGGAAAATTCTCATTTCAACCATCAGGGCAACAATTAGGTTCCAATCAACAGAAAATGTTACGAATCTTCCTGGAAGAGGAAACATGTCTATATTGTCAAAATGCATGGTGAGGAGGATAGTTTGAGAGGTCAAAAACCCTCCAAGGATCACAGCTGGAGAATTGCAGAGATTAGTTGAGTCTTGGGTCCAGAAAGCCTGAAAAAAGATGTCCTGGACATCTTGTTCAGAAACATGGCATCACGGATTCTATCAAATGCCAGCATATAAAACCTGCTAGAAATTTTATAATGGACCGTGGTTCGATCTTCCCTCAGGACAGCGATCCAAGACAAACACCAAAATCAACATAAAAATGTGTTACTGAGCACAAACCTAAGGTTCTGCCGTGGCAATCCCTGTCCCCTGATCTGAAAAGGATTAACAATGCAGATGTATTTTAACAGGCTTCCTAGTTAATATTTACCAAGGGTGCCAGTAATTCTGACCATGACTGTATAAAATATTATTTACATAGTTCAGTCATGAAACTCTAGATGTCGCAGACTGATGGGTCCTTAACGCAAGCTGATGATAATTACAGCATTAATTGCTTCATGTCATTTCTGCAGCTAATGAGCTTGTTGCTCACACATTTAAATGGCTGTTTTTTTGTTTTTTTTTTACATTCAACATAGCAGTTTGCGGCGTGCTTCAGAGTTCCTCTAAAACACTCCACCTTCCCCAGCTCTACCTGTATAGATCTGCTGTGGGTTGTTGATATATGCTATTTGTGCAGCAGCAGTATGTCTTTCTTGCAGCAGCATATCGGCGTATGTATTGGCAGTAGCACGTTCCTGCTCTGCAGCAGCAGTAATTCAGCAGCAGCGTAGCAGAATTTGTTCTTTGGTAATATCCATTACCATGCTAAAAATCTTAAGAGAGTTGTCTCGATTGAAATATATAACAATTAAGTGAACATTTATTTGCATTCTATTAGGCTCCCTGTCAATTTTCTTGCCGTTGTGTAAACCAAGTTATATTCAATAATTAATCAATCTTAAGTGCTTGAGCTTGACTAGACAATATTTCTGTCTGGCACTTCCTTGAATTACAACACCAGCATATTCTTTGTATTCATATACTGTAAGTCACAGAGTTCAAAAGGTACTGCATAACAGGAAGGACCCAACTATATTGTGACTATCCCTGGGTTTTGGACCCTCTGGAGAATGTTATTATAGACTGCCTTGATTGAATTTGCTCTCTGCTAATGAACGCAAAGCGGAGGGGAGCACTGCATCTCCACTTGCATTGTGATGAGTTGGCTGACTCGGAAGAACCCGGTCACCCTCGTGCCAGTGGTGTCCATTAGTCTAGGTGGCAGGCTGTGACGGTCCTCTTGGCTTAATCAATGTGATAGCTTCATTAATCCTTTTCTCCTAAGCTAGCAACAAGCAAATAATCCAATTGTTAGCAGTGACAGTGAGTAGTGAGACTTCCAGCTTCTGTTTCTCAGAGTCATGATGCTGCCAAGTAAAGGTGAAACCAGCGCTCAGAGAAAGCCCATTTATCATTTTGAAGGGTTTCACACAAAAAAAGGAAGCCTTGCTTTAAGCTTTAAAATGGAAGGATATTTGAATTTATAAAAAATGAAGTGTATAATGTGTTTTCTGTACGTCAGTCTTTCATAGCTTGATTTCCTGTTGCTGTGACATAACCTTTCTCATTATGAAAACTCAGTTTTTTTGTTTGAGCAAGAGGGGTTTTGGTCATGAACAAATCTGTTTAGTCAGTGTTTTCTTATCATATTCGTCAATTTTAAACTGATTGAAAATGCATTTAATTCTACTCAACAATACACACCAAATATTTGATATGTTGCTTAAAACATCCCTTGTAGAAACGTAAGACAAAATTCAGTCTTGCTTATTACCGCCTAGGGTGGAAACGATGCAGTCTGCAGAAAAAGTTCAGTGAACTAATCCGTGAATGAAGCAGAATAAATCTTTTTAGTCAAATGATTCAAAAGTTACAGTTCACTGAGAGAAATCAAAAATGAAGCAAAAATTGCATGCATGTACAAAAACTCATAACAATCTTTTGTATATGTTTTGCCAAACTGTCATGCTGTTATAATATGGGCAGAAATCAGAGAAAGAAAGAAAAAAAAAAACAAAGGAGCTGCTGCTGAGAATCTGAACAGCAGTGCCAAAAACCCACATTAGCACCTAGAATGTGTAAATGAACACCTCTGTTAATTATGCCTTATTACTATTGCTTTAATTGCCAACTAAATGCTTTATTTATTCAGCGACACGATGCCAACTGCTAGAATTACAGGGATTTAGGCTTAAAGTGTGATTTCCAAACTCAATAGTTTTCCAGTGAGTCATGCATTTGCATGTTAGTGGGTTTCAATCAGGGCGGTAGCTGCAGCTTCCTCAGAAAGGAGATGCTGAAGGTTTGTTCTAACACACAGACACATTTTGCAACGCAGCCATATGGCAGATGTTCACAAGAGAGCGTGATAAAGGAGCTAGTCTGCCGTGGCTGTGTCCCACTTAGTTGGCAGGATGAGTTCTTCAAGGACAGAAAATCTCTTGCACAAACACCATTCCATCTTGCCATCAAAGTCATGCAACTTTTCTGTGATGTTGCAGAAAGCCCTGTAAATTACATCCGTGAGCCCCATTGCTAGAGCTATCTGAAGAGACTAACTGGAGGCTTCGGGTGAAAAAACACTCAGATGAGCCAAGTTTTCTGTGATGTTGCTGTGTAGAGAACAATAAAATGAATGTAATGCACCGTTCACACTGACAGCGATTTTTATCACTGCAGGTCAGCAGGTCGCTGTATTGTTGGACGCTAGTAGGCGTTCCTGCTGCTGATTCCCTAATACCCATAGCTTTTGAAAATCTCATCACAGAGGAGATCTGTTGATTGTAAAAATAAGATCTGTTTTGACAAGGAATCAATTCTTGCTGCTAAAATTCACATTTTGCTGGGGAAGTGTTTGTAAATGGCAGCGAATTATGTATCATGTGATAAACAAGATAAACAGTTATCAACCAAACTATGATTTAAACTCACCCAGAATACAGACAATTAAATCATATTGATGCATGTGGGTATAGACAAATCGTATAGAAGAGTGTTATCATTTATAATAACATTATAGACTCATGTTTTACACAGGTTTTTGACCAATCAGATGCTCTCTAGGATAAGAATGTCCCAAAACTGTCAAAAATGACAGTAAAGACTTTGTTATAAAACAATTCCAAGTCAAATAAATGATGTTCTTTTGAACTTGCTAAAAGAAAATTACAGTTTCCACAAAATATTAAGAAGCACAACTGTTTTCAACATTGATAATAATAAGAAATGTTTAAGAAATAAGACTGGAGTAATGATGCTGAAAATTGAGCTTTGACATCACAGGAATAAATTACATTTTAAAATGTATTCAAATGGAAAAATGTTATTTCACAATATTGCTGTTTTATTTTTCATTAAAAAAAAAAAAAATCAGCATTGTTGAGCATAAGAAAACATTTCAAAAACATTAGAAATCTTACCAACCACAAACTTTTGAATGGTTGCGTATATAAAATCTATTTAAAAATAGACTTTGGAGAGATGATCCTTTTAATGGGTCCGGAAGAAATACCACATAGGGCCAGATTTACTAACAGCTTACGCCAACACAAACTCTCTTTTAGCGTTAAAAACTACTGTCGGAATTTACTAAAGACATGCAGAGCAAAATTAGCGCTGAAAAGGTTGTTTTTACAGCTGACCTTATTGTATATGCATTTGTAGGAGTTTCCCTTTCAGATGCAAAATTTATGGGAGCAGG
Source organism: Opsariichthys bidens (assembly GCA_037194245.1). Lineage (NCBI taxonomy): Eukaryota > Metazoa > Chordata > Actinopteri > Cypriniformes > Xenocyprididae > Opsariichthys > Opsariichthys bidens. The sequence goes on along the minus strand of CM074277.1, from coordinate 13,390,849 downwards.
GTATTAAAATGAATCACGCACATATATATATGCTCATGTGTTTGTCAGATTACATGTAACAAGCGCCTGTGTCGACCCACACCTGATGAACATCAGCTCTGCTCATTTGCGACCCATCACTAATTTGTGCTGCTCTTGGTTGATTGCGTTGGTCATTATGTAAATGATTTGACTGCGTCTGTGTTCTTTTATTTCTGTGTCAGCAGTAGATCATGTGCAAAACTTGCCACTCTCATTGTGGGCATTCGTGGAATTGCGCTCTCACGCTAATTTGCTCCATTTAGTAAATTTGGCCTATAATGAGCAAAGCATTATGAAGCAGTGTATTTATTGTAGCATCTTGTTAATGAATAATTACAAGAATAGTAGAAAAGGGAGAAGAATGGTGCTATAATAAAGAAAGAAATAAGAAAACAATATTCACAATGGTTGGGTTTCCAAGACATTTTGCCACCTCCCTTGATTTGGTTCGACTGGTGGTTGGAAAAATCTTATTTTAGCAGTAATGCAATTCCATTTACTTTTTAAGGGGATGGATAGACTGTAGCGCTGGTAAACTTGGCCACTTCAGTTCAACAGAATAGACCATTATTTATGAAGTGACAGATTATCAATTTAACGCACTCAGACTGTAGACTGTGAGTAGGAATCATAGCGTGTCTTTCAGCATGACCCTAACTGCTCTGTGTGCCCTTCAGGTCTCTTAACCTCTGGCATGACTTATTAAAGTCCACTCCATTTCCCGCTTTTCCCTGGAGAGCATAACCATCTTTGAGCAAGTTATGAAGTGGGATTTGGGACCTGGATCTGCTTGGAAGCGTGACTGAGACGTGATCTCTGGTCTAGCATCTAAGAAACTCTAATCAAAGTACTCCACATCGTGATTCACCGCGGCCACTGTCCATCTTGAGAAGTCATGTCCAATTCTAATTTTCTGCATTGTGTGCCAGTTGAATAGAAATACTTAAGATATTTTTTTTCTTTCCGTTCGTTTTTTTTTTTTCTTTACACCTTTTCTGTCATTTGTGAAGCTCCGACAGAGGCACGATGACTTGAAAATCCTCAGGGTTCATCATCAGCACCTGATTTCAGTCACTGCTCCATTGTGAGGGAACGTGACGTTATGATACCCACAATCCAAAGCTCTGTGATGGCTTATGGAAATGAGCACTATTCAGATTTCTCATTTGTGTATTGCATAGCAAGTGTCCATCATTTGCTCCATTTAAGTGAACAGACCTGCATAAAACATGAGTTGCGAAGCCCATTTCAACCCTAAGAAAGCTGATTGTGTCCTTGGAGGGTTTAAGCTCGGCTGTTTTAAATATTGTGTATGAATAGAGCTAGATGATCAGAGAACATCAGGATCCGCAGGGGCCTGTGGGTGGTGTTGGTGCTGATTTGTGGTGTGCGTAGATGTGTGACGGCCGCTGGTCATGATGGAGACGTTGGTCATGATCTTCAGTGTAACGGACAGTGCCGATGGAAGTGATGACAGGTCATGCTTGGTGACAGCAGCAGCAGCTTGTTTCGGCCTTGTTGCTGACATTTCTTATGGCATCTGACATCTCAGACAGCAGTGGAACCAATAGTTATCCAGCTGAAATAGACATAAACCTGTTTCTATAGCACTCACTGAATATTTCAGCAGATAAGCAGTGAGAAGAACATTTTATGCCTGCTTGGATCCTTGATATGGCTGCTATGGCTGTATAGTTTATTGATGTATTTCGCATTAGTTCTCCACTGGTAATCAGGGCTGGGCGGTATGACGGTATATATCGTTACCATGGAATAAAATGTCTGTCTTTAGAGATTTTGCTATATCGTATATATATCGCGGTATGTAAATATATAGCACTGTTGACACTTATGAGTGATGAAATGCATGAATGAGAGTTATATGGGTAATATATCCTGAAAAGGAACTCAGGACTGGCACACTGCCAAAGTGTGCGCACAGAAAACTGCCTCTTCAGAAGGCGATTGTGAATTAGGGATGTGCTCAATGTTAAAGTGTTATTAAGCACAATATGTAGGGGTAGGCGATATACTGGTAGACACGATTAACGGTACAAATTTGTCAACCTGTAGAGATTTTGGACTATCATCTCTATCGCGGTTACGCACATGTGACGTTGCTGTGCTGCGCAGTCACCAAAGCTTATCGTTACGTGCGTTTTAAGCATTGCAGTTTAAAAACAAGTGATTTTTTATACATTTGATTACTTTATACATTTTATGTAGCATTTCTAGTGCTTTTTCAGGTAGGACTATTTCTTCTGTGTCTTTGTTCTATTGTAGTTTATTTTCCTTGCTCTTCTTTATCACTGTTTGCTTGTTTTCTGTAAGCTTGAGAGTTTTTTTGGCTAGTATTGATTTTTGAAAGAATTATGAAATTTCAATGGAATGAAAAATTTGAATACCATAAAAACTTATTTAAAGCAAAAATTACTATATCATCGTTATCGTGACATAAAATTACTCATATCGGGATATAAGATTTTGGTCATATCGTCCACCCCTACTGGTGATAAAACTGGTGGGAAAAGTTTTAATGTAACAATTCACATACTGTAACAATATGCAATTTACATATCGACCCTTTATACACAACTGATTTTTTTTTTAAAATTAATTCTTTAATTCAGCAAGGATGCATTAAATAGATCAAAAGACATTTATATTCAGCATATTAGAATGATTTCTGAAGGATCATGTGACCCTGAAGACTGGAGTAATGATGCTGAAAATTCATTTCTTTGCCATCATAGGAATAAATGACATTTTAAAATATATTGAAATAGAAAACAGTTATTTTTAATTGTAATAATATTTTACAATATAATGTTTTTCATAATAATACTGTTCTTTATTTTACTATATTTTTGAACAAATAAATATGGCCTTGATGACCATTTGAATCTTTGAACGGTTATATGGAACAATGATTTCTCAATATACATGCAGTTTTTTTTTTTTTTAATATGTCTTGGCCTTTACCATTTAATTTCATTAGAGCCTATGGTTTGTTAAACTTTTAAGACACCTCCAGACCTTTAACTAATTTTACTTTATTTTCATTTAATTTTACCCTGTGTTTGTGTTTTGGCCTAGAGAAAACCAAACAACCAAAATTAAAAGAGAAAAAATGTTACATTTACTTTAATTCATCTGTAAATAAAAGGCTTTGCACTCCTTAATCATGCTTTAGAAGTTCAATTAAAATTCAATCAGAAGGAAGGAATATTTTGCAATAATGTCCTTGAATGTTTTGCAAATCCGTAGTATTGTTTGCTCCGGTTTGTTAAACTCATTTCCTCTAAGTATGGGATCAACAAAATCAATATTGGTGTTTACTATCGATTTTATAGATATAGATGTATAGATGTTCCATAGAGAAATATTTCTTTGCATTTGACTGAACGCAATCCAGAAACCATGACTATATGATCTCTGTGATGTATTCCCTTGACTCTTGTGCACATGGTTTGAGCATGTGAGCATGCTGGTGATTCTCTTGAACTGTGTGACCCTGGGCATGTTCCAGCCATGTGAGGACCTCAAGTGCCAGTCGGAGTGGTGCATCATCTTACAGGTAAGTGTCACTCCATTATGCTCGGAGAGATGGACTCTGATAGCTCATAATATGATGATGTTCGTTCAAACATAATTCTGTAAAAGTTTTTGGATGCTTTAAACTATAGATATTGAATTGCATTAAATAGCATCAAACCAAATTGCCTCTGCCATCAAATGTTGTAAGAGCTTTTCTCAGAACTAGCTTCACTTTTCTGAGCCATTACTTCAAATCACACTAGTTTCAAGGTGATTTTTAGTGAATGTATAAAGTTCAAACAGGTGTCCTAGAATAACAGCCATGGTTCATCACATGTTCCACTAACATGGGCCATGTTTAATTTTTTTGTCTTTAATCAGTTTATCCATATTTTTCATCATTTCAACATTCATGGGATTCATGAATTTTTTGTGCATCAGGGTATAGTTAATAAGCTAATACTAAAGCAGTGAAATACATTATTAAAAAAATAAAGAACAAAAATATAAAAAGAAAAGCTTATTTAATTTCAGCTAGTTGGCAAGGCAACATTAACGTAAACATCTAGTTTAACTATATGCTAAAATAATTAAAATTGAAATAAAATGATCAAAAACTATATAGACATTTTTCGGGGGGAAAAATCTATAATTAAAATAACAAAAATGCACAGCAAAATTACAAAAGTTTTAAAATTAGTATCTTAATTAGTATCTTAATACTCTTTTTTTTGGTCTCCATTAGTCTTAAAACGATTTTTTACCCTTTATTTTATTTGTTTACTTTAGTATTTTTGTGTCTAATGTCTGTTTTTAGGACTATCCCACCATGGAGTTGGCGTTCAGCCCATGGTGTGTGGCGCACACAGGTTTAGGGGTCACTGGAACCTTTGCCAGATATCAGAGACTGAAGCATTTTGCTTCTTTAGTTTTGTAATTCTCTGTAATCCTGCCCACGCTCCCACCAGTGAGCTGGGTTGTATACGTATATGGTTCTGTGGGAAATTTTTATGTCCAGAAGGGCCTGACATCAGCATCAGCAGGATTTAGGAGATCGGGTCGGCTGAGGCCAGAGCTGAAAATACAACACAACATGAATCACAGCTGATCTTCTCAATCTCTCCTTGTAAAACGCTCAAATAGTGCCCAAATTATATAGACGCTTTTGTAGTTCTTTCCCTGTTTACAGCCCCGGCCTAAAGGGACATGGTGATGGGGGGAAAAATTATATTTGAGAACGCAATACTTTTGCGATAATTTTGTAAGCAAATGTGAGAGCATTTGTCTCATTCAGTACGTAAAATGTCTGTCCTTCTATATGATAGTAATTAATGTGGTTTTTGTCCACAGGTATTTGATGACTGCATCTTCGCCTTCTTCGCTGTGGAGATGGTCATCAAAATGATAGCCCTGGGGATTTTTGGATCAAATTGTTACCTTGGTGACACATGGAACCGCCTGGACTTCTTCATTGTCATGGCAGGGTGAGAAATCCTGTCTCTTTTCTCACTTGTCACTCATGCATTCAGCCATTATCACCACAGTAAAGCTGGTCAAGAGGGACCTGCCGCTCGATTTACAGGCTGTCAGTTGGGAAATAGAATTACTGTGAGATTTCCCAGTGCTCCGATTCATTAACCATTTAAAAAACATTCCCCTTGTTGTTTAAAATGACCTTTAAATTGAAACGAGTGAAAAACGCATCAAGTCCTCTGTTTTAAAACCCCTTTTCTTTCATTATCCTCACGTAAGATTGACAGAAAGAAAGGTTATAGAGATTGACCTTTAGTGTCTGATGATTGCAGTATGTTTCCTCTGCTCTGCTTCCTCCAGGATGATGGAGTATTCACTGGACGGTCATAACGCCAGCCTGTCAGCCATCCGGACTGTGCGAGTGCTCAGGCCCCTACGAGCCATCAACAGAGTGCCTAGTAAGTGTCGTTCATGCTGTAAAACCCTGATGAAGTTATGTAGTTTAGGCCATTGATTGGTACAAGTTGGTTTAAAAATGTTGATCAACCAGGTTAAGTTGACTAGTTCACCTTGGCTGAGCTGCTGGGGAACCATGGTGATTAAACACATGACATTTGGCTTAAAACATGCCATATTTCAGTTCGTATTTTTCCTGGAAAATATTTTTCCTTGGCAGCAACAAACCAGCTATTATTTTCCAAAAAAAAAAAAAAAACAGCTTAAAGCGCCTGAGGTTGCTATGACCTGTTTTTTCCAGCAGGGTGATCTTTGGCTGCTGATGCCAAACCCCCCCCAACCCCACACACACACACAACACACACACACACTCAAAGACATAGTTATGTGTCACTTCATCTGTGATGAAAGGATAAAACAGCTATCTGATCTATGACATGTTAAGTAGAGATCATGTGATGAGCCTGTATGCAGGAAAGACAACTTACAGATCACACTAGTCTATAAATTACCCTGCAGAAAATGTCCCACAAACTGAGGAAGGTGTATTTCTTTTAGTAGGATTGACAGTTATATTTGATCTCCTAGATTCTTGTCTATAAGAAAAACAATAAGTCCCATGATGTGTCCCATACGCCAAAGAGCAAATAAAATTATAATGGGGTCCCCTTTGCCTCTGGTTACTGTTAACAGACTTCTACAAAGGCAAGTGTCCTATAGACAGTACCATTCAAAACTTTGGGTTTCGAAAGAAATCTCTTATGTTCACCAAGGCTTTTTTTGATCAGAAATTCAACAAAAAAAATGAAAAATTATAATTTAATGTATTATTATAATTAATTTTCTATTTGACGTGTCACTTGATTCTTTACAAATTATTCTAATCGTTCTAATATGCTGATTTTCTGCTAAAGAAACATCTATTATTATGCCACTGTTTGTCTGAATTCTCAGTTCTGATTGGGTGGAAGGCATTCAATAAAACCGTTTAATGCACATATAATTCCAAACCAGTTTAATCACTGCTCTATACCAATGTGCTGATTTCGTTGAAGCACACACACACACGACACTGACACGCACTCAGTGATCGGCGATTGCGCTGCACATGCACAGTAACGTTCAGGAGCACAGAAACTTCGTCAACACTGCCCTGCAACTTTTCTTAATAAATAAACTTTGGTGCTGCTAAATCACTGCATATTACTCAGCAAGGAGTAACATCGCTGTTTTTGTAATAATTCACTCACAGCTTCATTGCTAGTAGAGAGACACTGATCTAGCGAATCAGGGACAGCTTTAACTTGACAATGCTGGCAAATGACCATGGTATATGCAGGATAATCCATGGCAAGCTGTGCATTAAACGATGTGAATGCACTCCTCTTCGTGTCAAGTGGTTCTTTGCCTCCATGTTGTGCATTAAAAACATTTAATGCACAGCTAGCCTTGGATTATCCCTTACTTATTATCAATGATAACAGTTATTCTGCTTAAAGCAATCATGAACTGAAAAATCTAAATTCCCTTGGTCTTTGGACCAAGTTTCAGAACTCAAAATTTCCTGGTTAGTCTAAAAACAGCATATAATCAATCTAATCTGCCAAAACAACAGGTCGTTGAATGTGCCACTTCATTACTTAATAGTGTGGCTAAACACCACCTCCTCAGAAGAAGATCAACGCCTGCTTCTACATCCCTGCCTGTTTAGCCCACCAAATTGCGCATTCCAAGTAGTACGTAACAGAGAGTCGCTAAAACTGGGTTACTAGAGCTAGCAAGCGATAAAAATGGTTTCGGAGATGGTATTTGAAGTATTTTTTTTTTTTTTTATGGTAACAATGTCATGTTTGTTCAATTTACTTTTATTGCTGAATAAAAGTGTACATTCCTTTCAGAACAAAACATTTATATAGACTTGTAGGCATATATGTATATACTGTAGGTTGTGTATAGAAATCAAAAATCTTGTGCAGTTTTAAAACAAAAAAACAATTGGGGAGTTAACTAACTAACTTGCAGTGTTAGGGAGCAAACATTTTAGTGCACTTGAATTTTAAGAGTCCGTGGGCAGTACACTTACTACTAAACTATGGGGTGGACTGAGACCCACCACCCCTGGAGCTGTAGATTTTAAGTATGAGTAAGTCTGCTCCACCACATCAGCTTTAATGACTCTGTTGTTGCCCAGATGGAAGACGAGATACCATGATTTATTTGTCTCAGCGGAGTGTTGCCGCCAGCAGAAGTGCTTTTAGTATGGAATGACATTACTATTCGTTGGAGCAAATTGTGGATGTTAGTGTGTGTGAGTGTGTGTGTGTGCATCTACGTTATTTTGTTATTGCCGACAGTCCGACATGACTTCTCACACCTGAAGCCGTAATTCAAATACCGAGCTAGAAATGTTTGGCAGAGTGATTCTCTATCTCCCCTCTATCTGTTTACATGAGAACGAGTTAGCATGTTCATCCTCTTTGTGACCGCACAGTTCTCCAGGGGGCTCATTAGAGTGTCCGAGCGACGCTGTGGCTCCACGCTGTCTTTGGTGGGAGGGATGCAGGCCATCAAAAGGATGTCCACACTCAGACAGGCCCATTTAAGGCCCTCTCCTCCTCATATCATACACTTAAATTACATCAGCCACACACACCCACCTCAAACACATTAGTCACACGGATCCAACGGATGCATCGCTTCTCTCTGGGGGCACTTCTGTCAATGATGTTTGCTGATGTTTTTATGCACTCTGGAGTATTATGGAGCGAGGAAAACTGTGTCTTTTTGCTGCTTTTTCATCTCAAGAAAGCAGAGTGAAAGGCAGGACTGATTCATCTTAAATGAGTATCTTGATCACTTTCATGTGACACAATTTATTTACTTATGCATCTATGCCTGTTCCTTTGCTCCTTGTTTTTTTTTGTTATGGCTTTGAGTTCATTCATTTCACATAATAACACAAAAATACATAACATGGACACATTTTGGTTTCAACTGCAGCAAAATGAATGTGAACTACAAAGATTATCTCACTTGCGCAAATATATCATCTGCATATCATTCAATAATAAAATAGCTTTATGGACCCCCCAGCCTCACACACTTTACATAATTACATTTGTAAAATTAATTTTGTTCTTTTAGGCCAACATTAGGCTCACTGGAAAAATGCTTATGGAAAAAGGGTAGCCTCTGACGGTCATCAAATTAACGTTTGTCCAAATTACATTTCACATCTACAGCAGCAAAATTATTATTTTTTTGGATAGTTCGCCTAGGAGAGAATTAATTATATCAATTAATGATAATAATCATAATAATAATAATAATTAATTCATTGTTAATCAGTTCCAACATAAAAACTATTGTCAAACATTCTTCATGATTTTAGTAATCACAAAACAAAATAAAGCCGTTATAACCGTGTGAAATAAAAATAACAACATTTTAGTTTAATTAATTGCATTAATGTGCTAACTTTGACAGCCGTTGTTTGTATTCTGTTGGACAGTGTAATATTTAACTGCCTGAAAGTTCTGATGTGAGTTTATATTAGCATGTGCAATACATTCCTTAAGCTTTTCCTATTATGGTAATTCTCAGCACTACACTAGAATTCTGCATCCACTCTCAGGAAAATGGGAGCGTTCTTTGCCTGTGCGAAACAATGCCACTGTAGTGTTGACAGGGCATTGCTACTTGGTAGCTAAGGTGTCGTGGGTGGGTTGCTAATGTGTTCTGACTAGTTGTTAGCACATTGCTATGTGATGGCTAGGGTCTTGCTATGTGGTGTTTTGAGTTGTGGTTAGCTTTTATCAGGGGTTGTGAAAACCTACAGTGGAGGATAATGGGAATGGGTATTTGTTCAGTGGTTTAAGTCTTAATTTTCCATTCAAGTTAGACTCCATCAATCCCTGTGGTCCCTCAGCAGAGCACTTAAAAATGCAATTTCTCTGCTCTGTGGAGCATTCCAGGTTGGACCAATTTAGGTTAAAGTTTTCATTCTACAACATAAGTTTTGCCATTTGATTTACATTACACTGTTTGCACTGTAAAAAAAGGTTTTAGTTTCTCTCAACTATTGTTTTAAAAGTTATCCTAAGTAACATTACTTTGTTTTTTCAATTTGAATGTGTTCATTCACTAAATACAAAATGACTCATTCAGATAAATAAATTCATTAAGGGAACTGACAAAAAGAGTTCAACAAAAAGAGAACAGAGATGTGACCTTCAAGTACAAATACTTTTATTAACAAAACAACCATCAATAATAGATTAGGATAAACAGACAATTTATTTTTAATTTAAATGTTAAAATCCCATTTTGGAGATCTGGACTGGATGCCAAAATATTAAAACCACAACCCACCACTTAGAATAGTACAGGTTATACCAGGCCTGTGGGAAAGGGAAAGAAACAAAGAGTCACCGGACCACAACCCACAGTATTAAGGGCAAACACCACACTCTGATATCTAAATCACTAACAAATAGCTTGAAATAAATGCAGTGAACAGGTCACTCTACACGCTCAACTTGACACCATCATTCTGTGAAGAAAACCTTAAGCCATCAAGCAGAAAAGAAACGGGAAGACCCAGCTGACCTGAGAGGACAGACTCTCCCACACAGACTGCCTCCTGTAACACAGAGAAAAGGATCAAATACTACCCTTTAAACAATAACACAAAATAAACCTCAGCGGTTGGCGCAACTTAATCTCAGTTTTTAAAATCACACACTTAAACTAAATACAAGAGTACAACAAAACAACCCAGAACCAACTAACAATGCAATACAAAACTAAGCAAAGTGTGCATAACATAACAAACCTTGGACCTAGACATCAGAGGTCCATATGTACAAGCTCCACGAGAAAACTTCAAAAGTGGAGCAAAACCAAAATTCAGCATGATATTCCTCGAAATTAACACCATTGACAGATCACACTCACACTATCGGACCAAGGAGTTACGTCTCTGAATATGGAGCTTCAAGCTCGAAATAAATTATAATATATATATATAAGTATATAGCAAAAAGTCAGCAAGCAGCAAATCAAGAGTCTTCATTCTGCAATGCATGCTGGGAACTCTCAAACTCTTAATAAATATTGTACAATTTGAAAATCTTTTTTCCCCAACAACTTTGCTTGACTAGTTGAGACAACATTTAGGAGAATTTTGTTCGTTTTTATGTCATTTCAAGTAAATAACATTTCTTAGTATTTGTGACTCAAAGGGTTAGTTCACCCAAAAATGAAAATTCTGTAATTAATTACTCCCCCCACAAATTAAGATCTTTTTAATGAAGTCTGAGAGGTTTCTGTCACTTCATAGAGATCAAACACAACTACCACTTTCAAGTCCAGAAACGTAGGAAAAAGACATCATTAAAATACTCCATGTGACTCCAGTGGCTTAACCTCAATTTTATGAAGCGACGCAAGTGCTTTGTTCACACAAACCTCTGGAGTGAGACTTCATCAAAAATATCTTAATTTGTGTTCCAAAGATGGAACGACATGAGGGTGAGTAATAAATGACAGAAATGTTATTTTTAGGTGAACTAACCCTTTAACGCGGACAACGTAGTTATTGTGAAGAATTGAGTTCGCCTCAAGTTAAAATACTGTATTAAAACTCAACTCATAAATGTGTCCATTTGCAATATGATATAATTTAATACCAACATGGCGGAAATCAAATGCACATTTACTTTTCAAAATATTTCATTAAAAAATATTCATTGGCAAAGCTGTTGGTACATTTACAAATCAACAGTTATCAGTCAAGGTTAATAAACTCCAAATACTGTCTGATTAATCCATAGACTGCTCTATCCACAATTTATAATGGTACTTTAATAATAAAATGTTATGCAAACCCTAAAAGCACATGGAGTAAACACAGGACAATTAAAATGCTGTGTTCTCTTGTGTCTTTGTATTTCAGGTATGAGGATACTGGTGACTCTGCTTCTTGATACTCTGCCTATGTTAGGCAACGTCCTCCTGCTGTGCTTTTTTGTCTTCTTTATATTCGGCATTGTCGGGGTGCAGCTGTGGGCTGGACTTCTTAGGAATCGGTGTTTCATGCCAGATGACGTGAAAGCGTAAGTACTGTCCTGCTCTTATCTAACCGCCAGCCTCCTTCCCCTCTTTTACCCTCTCTCTGCTGGGAGCATGTCAGCGCTACCGACATGATCCAAAGTGGCAGCCAACTGTTGCCAGCAGCAATGGCATTTCAGCCACTGACAATCTTGTAAACTGAACATTGCACCCTGGCATCAAATCAGTGCTGAGCATTGGTCCCAGAGCACTGAAGGTACACACACCTCCAACAAAGGTACAAGAGTAAAACCATATTAAATAAAAACAAGTCTTTAGAGGCATTGATGAGTACAGACTCCAGTCGTCGAAACGGATTGAATTAAAAATCATATGTTTTGATGTAATTGGACAAATTGGTGCTCTGTAAATACATGTGTTTGTGTAGTGGCCCCTGTGATTCAAACATGCTAGAGCAATAACATTTGCATCTGCCAGTTCCTATTTAGCATGAAATATGAGCTAGTGAAATGTCCTATTCTAAAGTGTTTTTGCTGAAAGTTCATTCTATTGAGATTGAATTATATTAAGCACTGCATATGATGGCAGTAAAAGCAGAGTTTTGACCCAGTTCAGCCTTTACATGCATTTAGTTGATTTCATTTTTTGTATCATTTTGTAATACCATTTGTGACATGATATTCCCAAACTCCTCAGTGTAAATATTGTTATAATAATACGTTTGACCATCAGACTCTGTTTTAAATTTAATTTGTTTTATTCTTCGGGGACTGTAGGGTCCCCAATGATGTACATAAAAAAATAATAGTAATTTTGAAATTAACTTATTTTTCCTTTAAAATTTACTTCTGACCTGAGTGTCCATGTTAAAGAAAAGGACAAATATTTTAAAAACATTTGCCAAGTTTTTCTAAAAAAATAAAAAGAAAGCACTCAGTGCCCTGTTGGTTTTGAACAATGTGAAAATGTCTACCACTTTCAAGTTTAAATTTAATGACTCTTAAGTGTCATGTGGTGTAACTAATAATATATTTTCCTCACACCTTGAATACATATAAGTGTAAACATCTTAATACATATTTTAAAATATATTTTGTCAAAGTAAAGTTGTTTTTTTTTTTTTTAACTGCACCACATGACATTTTAAAACCTGAACCAACCTTGCCTTGTCAGAAGCTGTGGTATCCAAGCATATAACATTTCAGTTACAGTCTGTTTTAGTAAGCAAACGGCATATATTTTGATTTGTTTTCATGTGTTTCCACAGCCTTTATAATCTGTCGTTCATGAGTCCGTACTACATGAATGAAGACGGTGAGGATAACCCCTTCATCTGCTCCTCCATTAAGGAAAACGGCATGCTGCGCTGCAGTGAGGTGCCCCGCCTCAAGGATGGTGTTGAGTGCACTTTAAATGCATCTCCACCGGGACATGCCTACTCTGGCCTGGATGGGACCAGGAACGGCAGCTGTGTTAACTGGAACCAGTATTACAGTGTGTGTAAGGCCGGGGAGCTCAACCCGCACAAAGGGGCAGTGAACTTTGATAATATTGGATACGCCTGGATTGCGATATTCCAGGTACGTTCTACTTGATTTTCCACATGACTGATGGTCTTTTTGTTGGATGCTGTGGGAATGGAAATGCATTAGTAAGCATCATTGTTCTTTTCCCTGAAGTCAAAGGCCCTAGTTATTCCAAAGATAGATGAGGCTTTTTACAACTTTTTATTGCTCAATTTTCTTCTTGAAAGGACAAAGTCTTGTTAAGCACGCTCTAGCCACACCAAATAATTGAATCTTCACTGAGCAAATGTCTTTTTTAGTCATTTCTGCCCCTTTCTCGAAAGGAACTCTGCAAAGTGATGAGAGTTTTCGATGGGAAAGTGATATCTTGTATCGCAGCCTGTGGAAATTAAATAAGAATGGAAAAAGCGTCCCGCTGCATATTAACTCATCAGTACTTTCAATCCATCCTCATCAGCAGAGTTGAATCACCAAAGACGAATTGATGGCACAGACCCCTAGTATTTAATATGCTCAGTCATGCCCTTGGTGGAGGGGCACATTAGGCCCGCCGTACGGATATGAGACCTGTGCTCCAGTCTGTGGAAAGGAATGTCGGTCTCATTTGCCTGATCATTACAATTGGGCCAGTCACGTAGTGTCCCTTTTGCCTGGGCTATAATGACAGTACGCAATTATAAAAGAGGGCCTGAAGGGTTTTCACCTGTGTCAACATAAGATTTTAATAGGTCTTGGATTGTACTCATAATATGACACCTCCGGGAGCAGGTTATTCTAAAACAAGTTTTTTTTTTTTTTTTTTTTTTTTAAATACCTATTAGCCCTTTTATGTCCAGATAAAGCTTCTAATATAATGGATACTATAAAATTAGACTTAAACATACCATGCCATCATTTATTTTTCTATTCCTTTTTAAATACATTTTATGTATACTTGTTTTAAAGTTGTTCCAGATCCAGACTTACAGTCTTAAAAAAAATGAAAATCAGTCATAAAAAAAAAAAAAAATAGGTTTGGCATTTTACAAATGGAGTAAAAAAAATCATACATTTGAAAAAAATATTATTATAATATTTTGTGTGAAAATTGATTTAGATCAGTTTATATAAAGAAAATAAATATTTCTTTTTTTTTATTCTAGGCAGATTTCACTTTTGAACTGAATATTTTTATTCTGCATCATTTCAGGTTTTTGTAATTTGTCAGATATTTTACAAAATTATGCTTAAAATTTGAAAATATTAGTTAATTGTGTATATTTAGAATGCATAAAATGATATTTATGAAATTTTATTTAGACATAAGCAGACAGTTTTATTAAAAAAAAAAAATGTTAAAGTGCCCGTATCATGGATTTTTGAAAACTACCTTTCATACAGTTGTATGTGAAAGTAAACAGACCGCAAAGATAAAAAAAGCTGCAAAGCTGCATCATAAATAAAGTTATTGTCTATCAAAAGAAAGAGTCAACTCTTAACTGCTTAAACGAGTCATTTTTAGTTCAAATCCCATTTCCGCGAAGTTCACAAATAAAACATTTGCATAATGCCTGCCTACGTTCTGCGTGGATATCCTGCGAAAACTTGAACCCCCCATTTATTTCCATAAACTAGTTCCATCAGAGAATGCTAGTAAGTGGACAAGTTAAACTAGTGAGAGTGTGAAAAGTGTTTTAAGAGAGTACATTTTATCTTCTAAAATTCTACAAGTGCCAATGTTTGAAGAAACACCCACATAAGGAAATATTCAAGGATATTAGCGCTGTGATCAGCTGAAAACAATCCAAGTAAAAAGTTTTAGTTAGTCTGACATCCATTAAATCCTGCGGCCAAATGGACTCTTAAGTAATATTTTGACATTATGCCTGGTATGGCTGTGTACAGTGTGTAAGAAGAGGCTAATATAAATTGTTAAATTGTATCTAGCAGTACAGTCCCATTTACAAAATGTAAATGTGGCTAAGTTTTGAATCAGCTGTTTTAAAGCCAACTCTGTGGAAGCACTGCGGAAATCAAAAAAGAAGATTTGTGTTTTTATTTTTATGTGAACAGCAGAAATTTGTCTCTTTAAATACGAAAATGTCTACACTCCAGAACCAGAAAATTAATCCAGTAGACAGCACAGAAAGAAAGAGAAAAACAGGGGTTCAAACATTAGGTCTAATGCTAAATGATACAGCTGGATGGGAATGAAATGCAGTGCTGCAGGCGCAGAGCTTCCAAAACAAATGACTCAATGCTAACAGACGTAACCCTGCGCCACTACTTTTACTGCAGTCAAACTAACAATCAGACCTCTGGCATCACTCTGTGCCATGAAGACTTTTTTTTTTGTCTGATTTATATGTCTTTGTATTTTGTGTTCACTAAATAGTCTTTATGAAAAAGAGCCTTTAAAAAAACTTTCAGAATGAATCCCTGGAAAGACACAGCGCTATTACGAGAGCATTTTAATGTCTAAAATAAAAATTAGAGATGTCTCGAACTGAGTGTCTAAACTAAGGTAATTTATTGAAACTTTACCTTGAGGTCAAGGTGCATTAGCAGTGCTCTACATGTGAATGTGTTTGAACTCATTTTTTATTTTCAAAAATGTGCAGGAAAAAAAAAAAAAAAATCCACTAAACTTGCAGACTTTCCATTCCCCAGACGAACTCTCAAAATTCAGTGTTTGAGCCACCAGCCATCTGCACAGTTGGAAATGTGAGCCAGGCACCTGAGACTGCTATTTTGCTGGGCCAAGCTCAAGATAATGATCACTTGAGTATTTCATCTCACAGCATTTCGTCTTATTTTCTCTTTTGTTTTTTTTTTGCAGGTTATTACTTTGGAAGGATGGGTGGACATCATGTATTACGTCATGGATGCCCACTCCTTTTTCAATTTTCTATATTTTATATTGCTTATTATAGTAAGTATACTCGAATTGAAAGTATTTAATATTTTCAGCCTGTTTCACACCGTATACATGAGTAGAGCGCAAGCTGGGCAGCAGTATACCTAAATGAACATTTCTTTAACCCTGGTCCATACATTTGATAAATATTAAGTAGGATATACAAATTTCTGCAGGTGACATTGCAAATTGATATATGTGTTTCTCAATGTGACCTATAAAAACTTAAATTGAAAGTTTGCATTCTATGTGTCACCTTATTTAGAGTCCTAAATTTGAATTCAAATTCAGGAATTTGAATTGAGAATGGCTTTAAAATTACAGTTCAGTTCCAAAGCAGAATATACATATACATACATCCATACCGACGTTGATAATAATAAAGGTTTCTTGAGAATCAAATCATCATATTAGAATGATTTCTGAAGGATCGTGTGACACTGAAGCCTGGAGTAACGATGCTGATAATTCAGCTTTGTCATCACAGGAATAATGACATTTTAAAATAAATTCAAAATAATATTGATTAATTAATTAAATGATTACATAATATATTAATTAATAATAATAATAATAATATTTAAATTTCAAGTTAACAAAATCACAATATTACTGTTTTACTGGATTTTTGGTAAAATAAATGCAGCCTTGGTGAGCATTAGAGACTTCTTTAAAAAAAAAAAAAAGCAACCCCAAAATTTTGAATTGTAGTGTACTGTTTGTGCGCCATCTACATGTGAGGTGTAAAATAGGCATTAAACAGGCATTGAAGAGATTACTCATGATGGGTAAACTAAAGTGGCTTTTGTTTCCCTCAGGTGGGTTCCTTCTTCATGATCAACCTGTGCCTGGTTGTAATAGCAACCCAGTTCTCAGAAACAAAGCAGCGTGAGAACCAGCTGATGCAGGAGCAGCGAGCATGCTACCTCTCCAACGACAGCACCCTTGCCAGCTACTCTGAGCCTGGGAGCTGCTACGAGGAGATGCTCAGGTACATCAGCCATCTGTACCGCAAAGTGAAGCGCCGCGCTTCCCGCATCTACAACGGCTGGCAGAGCAAGCGCAGAAAGAAGGTGAACCCCAACAGCGTGCTGAGTGGGGGAGGAAGTGGCAGCGGGGCCAACGGTCACAGCAGGCACAGGGGTGGCGGACACTGGGTCCGTTCCATCCACAACCTCATCCAACAGCACCAACGACAGCACTGTCACCTCAGCAATGGCAACCCCAGTCCTGTGGCCTCTACGGGGTCCGGTGAAGCTCTGGAAATGAGGTCTATCGCAACAGGGCCACAACTGACCGTGTGCTCTCAGCCAACCGGCATGCACAATCTTTCTTCCGGGACTCAGTCAGTGCACAGCATTTATCAAGGGGATTTTCACAATGCCCCACAAGGGCGAATGAGCGCTACGGTGGGCATGCCGGCACTTGGACGACTAAACGGGGGGATGAACTATCCAACCATCTTGCCCTCCCTCATCTGCAGCTATACAGGCAGCAGCTCTGCAGGGAAAGGGAGGAGGGAATCAGATACAAATACGGGATGTGATGCGATTGATCCCTTTGAGAAGCTGCACCAGCTCATGGGAGAACATAGTAAGTTTTTCATAATCATTGTTTCCTCTTCCAATCAGGTCTAGTTGTACTCACCCTACACAGCCTTTTTCAGGATAATGGAAGGCGTTCTGAGAAGTGATTGTTAGGCAGCCCTTTACAAATGCGACAGAAAATCGATATCTCAAATGTTGAAGTCATTAACACAATCTTTAAAGGAGTGCTGTGACAGCTGGACTGCTATACTAGTGACTGGCCACCAAGCCCTTTAAAATCCTAAGTCAACAGTTAATTCCTTGTGTTAGACGGAGGCAGCAGGCTCATCCTGTCATTGGAGGGAAAAAAATCAGTTGGTTTTCAATGTTTCAGTCTACTGGGACTGAACTACTCGAGTAATATTATTAAAGAGTTAGTTCACCCAAAAATAAATTGTTTTTTTACAAAACCATAATACTTACATCAGCTCTCATTTAAACTCACATTCACATATATTCATATATTCAGAGAAGATTCACTATTGATCTACTATAAAACTGTTATAAGTTCACATTTTTAATTTGCACTCAAGAAAACTTCAATGTAAATGCATAAAGTCAAAATTCACAAATAAGTTCATGCGCTATAGGCTGAGGTAATGACGTTCAATTTAAGTCGAAGTTTACACTGAAGGTTGGGTTTTGACTCTCTGACACAGAATAAGAGGCGAGATGCTGGACATGGACCAATGAGGAGTTAACCGTTTGCTTACTACAGTATTACTCCAAGAAAGAATAGCAGAAGTTCATTATGTGAGCTGTTACACTCCTTCAGGCAAATGTTCAGAAATATGAAAGATTTGCAAAATGTAAGAGACTTAGAAGGAAATGCAGCAACTGGTTCTTCTGTGCTTTGTAACCAAACGTGATGTGACAAATTTTAAAATGCAGATATGGAGAGTTTTACTGAATAATGACTTTAAGGAATAGTTCACCAAAAATGTCATCATTTAGTCACCCTTATGTCATTTAGAATGGCATGATGGTGAGTAAATGATAACAGACTTTTCATTTTTTTGTGAACTATCCCTTTACATCATGCCCTGTTCCTCACATAAAGCTATTGCATGACTTCAGTAGACATGGAATATAGATAGAATTTTTCATTTTTGGTCCATTTTTCCTTTAAAAGTATAACACTTAAATGAGTTTCTGTGATAAATTTACTGCAAATTTACTGTTTGGAATTAATGAGTAGAATTTACTACACTTGGTTTTGCATTGTTGTTTCAGTCCCAGGCAACCGAGGCATCTCTTTCATGCCCAAGCCGGTCAGTCTGTTGCAGAATTACTATTTGTGGATTTCTGTCAACAGGAATATCCACTGTATGTTTACTTCAAATTCGCTGCCTTTTCCAGCAGTAATTTTTGATTGCTGCTTGAGTCACCTCCACTTCAGTTCATTACCACAGGCTAAAGTGGGCCACTGTGTATGATTACGTCCTCAGGAAACACATTAGTATAAGAGTACAGCCAAAGATTAGATTACTCTGATTAGAGTGATTAGTTTTATTTAAAGCTGAAAGAAGATCACAAGAACAAGAGAGGGCAAAGCACTTAAAAAGAATACATAGAGCACTGACTTGACTATGGCTGTAGAAGAGTAAATTAATAGACGGTTTCAACGTCAATCACATAAAAAAAGGGAAACTTCCGCAAAGAATCAATAACAACAGAGTCCCTCTAGAGTAAATAATTTCTGATAACAAGCAAAATAAATAAGTAAATTACTTTAGCTTGCAAGTTAAAACTATATCCAGCCAGTGTTATTTTTGGGTTACCAGACGAAGAACTGTTACTCGGCACAATGAATGTCCGATGGCGTCCGATCAAACTGTTTATAGACTAAATAGTTGAAATTTTATTGGTTTGACTAGTAAAGTGGAACAAACTACATCCATATATATATATATATATATATATATATATATATATATATATATATACTGTATCATTCAAATAAGCTACCTCACAATAAACATTAGGTAGATTGTGAGATCTATTGATGTTTGAGTTATACGCCAAGTAGAATAAATCACGCAAATCATTTAAAGATCATGTTCCTCCTGAAAAAATGTCCTCAATCCAGATGGAAGTAATGCAGAACAGCAACAGACAAATCAGCCATCGGGGTTGCACTTTATTTTACGGTACATACATTACAACGTACTTAGAAAGTACTGAGTAATTTAAGGTAACTACAGGGGTTAAAGTTAGGTTTAGGTGTAGGTTCAGGGTTAGTATCTAGTTATAGCAATGACTGTGATAAGTAAATGGTATGTACATGGGAAACAGGACTGTAAAATAAAGTGCTACTAGTAAAAAAAAAAGCAAGATATGACCCTTGTACATAACATGCATGTTAGTTTCCTACAGCAAATGTAATAGTTCATTTGTGTTTCCATAATGCTTTGAAATGCATGAAACACAGTAACTGTTGACTGACTGTGTTTTTCCCCCATGTAGGCCACAGTCGTGTGCTGTTGCAGATAGCTGGTGTGGTGCCCAGTCAGTTGCTTCTTGAGCTCCTGAGTTGTCCACATTGCGCAAGGGCCCTGGAGAACTTGGATCTGGAGCTTGGTGATTCAGATTACTCCAGATCAGAAGAGGACGTGGTGTATGAGTTCTCCCATGGAGCAGAGTTCAAACCCAGTCGTGCACCTCATCATAAAATACTGGAGCAGCGTAACCGCCTGGCTCAGTACTGGGAGGACTTCCGGGACCGATTGACACGCATAGTGGATAGCAAATACTTTAATCAAGGGATTATGATTGCCATCCTCATCAATACCATGAGTATGGGGATTGAACATCATGAGCAGGTAAGTGCAAGTGTGGGTTCCTTACATTGCTTTAATAGAGTGCTGCAGGGATGATGTATTTTTGTTGGCCAAAACCCAAAACGAGTTAGCATTTTATAGCACTTCCGGTTCTATTGCCATGAAGACTGTAACATCCGGAGAGAGCAGGCTGAGGCGTGGATCTAAGTGCAGGTGTTTTAATCAAGAAACAAATAAGCAGATGATAAGCAACATGGAAAAACTAAGAACAACCGCAAACAGAAAACAAGGACCATCACATTTCAACAACTGACAGAGAACCAGAGAAACACAAGGGCTATATATACACAGGGGCAAACAAGGCAACAAGAAACAAGATACGCCTGGGTAGCTAAGAGAGCTAATCAACATGGAAAAACTACAATGACCAACAATCATGGCACTAGGACAGGAAGTAACAAAAGAGTCCATACACACAAGACATGGGGAATATATAACAAAGAAAATGTTTTTTAATGGGTATTTGGTTGCCTAAATGCTTGAAATAAGGTATTTGGTTAACACAAGTTCAAAATATTTTCATGTTTAATTCTATGACATAAAACACATAATACCCCCTTGTGATTTTATTAAAGCTTTTACTTCTCCGATAATAAGTGGACCTATTGAGGACCTCGTTACACAGCTTTTTTTGTTTATTATTGCGCTCTTGCAAACCATTCTAACTCAAAGTTTTTTAAATCAAGCCCGAAAGAGTTTTCAGAAGCTTAATGGTGTTGATGCTGAAGTGACGTGACTGTGATGTAGTTCATTTAAAGCCTACGTTTAGCTTTTTATTCCTGATGATTGAATTTAGGTTTCAATATTCATAAAAGTTGTGTTCATTTGGGAAGATTTATCATGATGAACTGAATGTGTGTTCATCATAATGTTTTATTGTTTCACAGAACTTATTTTCTGCAATAACCCAAAATCGATGTTAATCTGATGCTAACTTCTGGGTTGGCCTACAAAAGTGTGCCATTACTGTAGCTCTCCATTTTGATTGTTGTGAAGAAAATACATAAGGATGGTTGTTATGATGATTGTTAATGACTGTTATTAAGGAAACTGACTATATTATAATGAATTCCTCAGCAAAATATCATTGTGACATGCACAGAGGTTAGCTAACCATTTATTTTTCATTCATAAACAGTGATCAGGATTCGTAGCCTTATTGGGCAAACAAATCTCCTGGTTACATAACTGTGTTGTGCTGCAGTGCCTTGGACTGCTGCTCTATCTCTCCTCACCATGTTGTTTGGATGTTACCACTCATGGTTTCGCACCCAATCCTGTGGTTTGACATTTAGCCAATCTGATAGAGGTCTCACAGTCAGGAATGTGTGTGGATGCAGTCCTGACATTTTCTGCAGCTGGGATTGAGGATCATTTTGAAGAACTGAGTCTTGTGTATAAAACTGAATAATTTTATGAGTGAGGAATTAAACATTTACTGACATTGTTGTAATAGTAATAAAATAAATACTTAATCTTGGTTTAACAATAAGGATGGCCCGATGGCCAACTGCCAGGGTTTCATTTAGTTGACTCAAGTGCCAAGTTTTCAGGAGGCCGTGTCCTCTGTAGGTTGCATTTGAAGGCTGCATATGTCATCAATGATGTTTTATTTAATTAAAGTAAGCATAATAAAATTGACTGTTCCTCAACAACATTCCTCGTGAGGTGTAAAATACTGTAATTCCTTTCTTACTTTGCAATCTAACAGTTATTTTTCTTAAATGAGACTGCCTCAGTGACATATACTGCCTTCAAATGCAACCTCCGGAGGACGCAGCCTTCAAAATGAGAAACAGCCGTAGAGCCGTTTTAACTTTAAAGGAGCGAGCAAAGATGAGCATAACCAATGTCTATCTCATATGCAGATTTGTTATTTTATTTTTCTTCTTCTCACTAATATTTTTGATATTCAAATCAAATAAAATGCCAACAATAAAAAGAACTAGCTAGGTTAGCTGATTACCTTAAAAGTCCATAGTTATCACTGTCAGCCGTTAAAGGATTAGTTCACTTTAAAATGAAAATTACCCCAAACTTTACTCATCCTATGTGTACATGACTTTCTTCTTTCTGATGAACACAATCTGAGTTATATTAATAAATGTCCTGATGCATCCAAGCTTTATAATGGCAGTGAACTGGACCAACGAGTATGAGCTAAAGAAAGTGACTCCATCCATCATAAACGTTCTCCACACGACACTGGGGGGTTAATAAAGGCCTTCTGAAGTGATCGCGTTTGTGTAAGAAAAATATCCATATTTAACAAGTTATAAAGTAAAATATCTAGCTTCTGCCAGACCACCTTCCGTATTGAACTTAGCTAGATATTTTACTTTATAACGTGTTAAATATGGATATTTATGATATGTGGATCTATGAATAATTATAACTCTGATTGTGTTCATCAGAAAGAATATAGTCATATACAACTAGG
Organism: Opsariichthys bidens; assembly: GCA_037194245.1. Taxonomy (NCBI): domain Eukaryota; kingdom Metazoa; phylum Chordata; class Actinopteri; order Cypriniformes; family Xenocyprididae; genus Opsariichthys; species Opsariichthys bidens. The sequence goes on along the minus strand of CM074277.1, from coordinate 13,368,002 downwards.
ATGGCTTGAGGGTGAGTAAAGCTTGGAGCAATTTTCATTTTAAAGTGGACTAATCCTTTAACACTTTCTCCAACAAGCAGATGCAATGAGACCTGTTTTCCTGTTTGTTCATGCGAAGTTCAGCTTAAAGGTTATGGCAAAAAGGCTTGTGATAAATATTTTTACTTTGCTAAAAGTTGGTTTGGAGAGTGATTGGTGTTGAAATAATGTTTAACTGCTCTAGTAAAAATGAGGTTCAACTGCACCTTGCTTTGGAAGAGCAATATTCACAATAGGTGGTAAGTACTCTAATAATAGATCCGACCAAACCCTTTTATCTTATATTTAATTATGTGTGATTATATATGATTGATTGGTTGCTCTTTGACTAAAGCGTGGCTTGTTGAATACCAATGTGGGGCAGAGAGCGCACGTCTGCTTCTGAAGTAAAATCTTTAATCGTTATGTTACTTTAAAGAACAGTTCATATCATCTAATTAACCCAAGACATGAAATAGGGCTCTTTTAATCTTTATTTCAGAAGCAGAAGAGGTGAAAATTGTTAGCAGACATTTGTTATGGTGATTTTGGGGTTTGGAGACTTTCTTGCATTGAGATTTTTAGATCCATTTTAAAGAATTAACATTGAATTCTTCAGTAAAATACTTGTTATTGTGTCTTTTGAGGAGGGAATACTTCTTTATGGGGAAGATATTGTGATTGTGTCACCAATCTCAGTGCTGTACGGACAGTTAAACACCGTTAAAACATCTTTTTATGGCGCGCTGCTTGCAGGCTAGTCTTCCATTATATGTGTATTTATTTTGTTTAAATATCTTTCCAGTTTGAAATTATTGATGGCATGTCACAAAAGCTTTTTTTAAGTAAGTAAGAAAAAGTTATATCACAACTTAAACTTTATTCACTGTAATTTTGATTTTATATCTCGCAATTGGTTCTCACAATTTATGTATTTATTTTTTCATCTGAGGTGGTAAAATGACAATTCTGTCATCACTCACCCTCACCCAAATCTGTATGATTTTTTTTCTTCAGCTGAACACAAAAGAAGATATTTTGAAAAATATGGGTAACCAAACAGTTGATGGGCCTTAATGACTTCCATAGTATGAAAAAAATAAAATACTATCGAAGTAAATGGGGCCCTTCAACTGTTTGGTTACTGACATTCTTCAAAATGTCTTCTTTTTGAAAGAAGACTGGTTGTTTACTGAGTAACTGCCATTTATTTAAAATCAACTACTTCAAGGTTTATCCAGATACAGTGGGTGTTTGTTCAGTACTGTTAGCTATAGGAATACATTGTCACTATAGTCATTGAGGGAGGATTACGGTAATGAGATAAGGCTGGCTGCATTGATCTATGTACTGATTGCTCTTAGCATAGTGGGGAGAAAGATCAGCAATTCAGCCGAGTCTCAGCACTCTCGAGTCAATCAGCCACCTAATCGGATTTACATGGGGCCACTGACAGTCTTCATTACTGCATCAGTCAAAGTCACTCCACTGAGCCTGCACCACTGTTCACCCTATCACCGAAGATGCATGCATGTCTCAGCTGCACATATAGTTATTTTACTTTGATAAATGACATGCTCTAAGGCTGAGGGGCTGACATGAAATTCTTTTGAGAATTTGTCAGATCTTGTAAAAAGTATTTTAAAAAGCCATTTGTAAGTCATCTGTTGATTGATTCATCCAAAAGTGTAATCACAGTGACTCAAAACATTGCTCTGTTTGTTTGAACATCCTTACTGGCTCAACCAGTCTGTTTCCACAACCAATGGCAGTGTTTGTTATTTCCAATTTGCATAAAATCATTTATTTTTTTACTATTACGGTTGAAGCTTTTATAGCATCACATTAATTAAAAGACTAGGTAATACTTTACTTTAAGGTGACGTAGTTACATGTTACTGCATGTGCTTTCTTTAGTAATAACAGTAAATTATGCATAATTGCAAATAACTAACCCTAAAACAAACCCTAACTATAACTGTTTAGTAAGTACATGTAGTTAATTAATATTACTTAGTACAATGTAATTACATCACCTTAAAATAAAAAGTAACCAAAGTCTACATTGAATGTATTGTATGTTTAAAAATTCATTTGTCACAGTGGTGAAAATTAGCTAGTGACATCAGAAATGTGAATATCACCAGTTGTGCAAAAATAATTACTGTTTTCAAATAAGTTTCAAACACTCTCTCCATCTTCCGTTAGTTAAACAGTGTTATTATGCCCACTAAATTGAGCTGAATAATATCTTCTGTACAGGTGCTTTGCAGCTGAAATTGGAGATGTTTCTTAAAGCTGTAGTCTGTAACTTTGTTTTGGTTAAAAATGATCCAAAATCAATTTCAAAGCTCTCTCCTTTCCTTAGCCCAATTCACAATGGCAAGCTTGTAATGATGTTTTCTAATTCGAGTGGTACTGATGGGTTTCATTGGGAAATTCGAGCACGTTTGTTTACATAAAGAAGCTAAAGAAGTCCCAGCTAGTAGGTTATATGACATGTGAGGATGCTACTGGTGGCAGATCGTTTATAGTCTTTTCTCACAGCAGCTGGAATCATTAAACATCATTTTGTTGCTGGATTGTATGGTATGACAAATGGACAATTAGAGATTAGACTTTACAGAAACTAAAATCTACAGCTAATGCTAATACACACTAAATACACGTCGACACGCAATGAGAACAAAATAATAACAATAACATTGGTTTGATGTGATATGAGCTATGTGATCGATAGATTTAATTACAATTAGTAGCGCAGTTTATTGTAATGCTTTTTTTCTGTTCTTGGTCAGAACAAAAGTGGCAGACATGTTACTTGTTCAGATGACGTCTTTCGTTGAAAAATCTTATCTCAGTCATACTTCCAAGACTACAATCTGTCATTCCGAAGTACAGTATCCACACTGATGTGGTCACTGACAGCAAACATTAGATTCATCCACACTTTCTCGCAATTGCAGGTTTCGAACAGAGATGGCGACAAAGAGGGAAAACACATAGACTGCAGCTTTAATTGATGAATTGTGCAACTTTAACACAGTTATTTTCCTGTTAATTACACGTGACCCATTTTAATCAGTGATGCTGTCTACACTGGATGCCACGCGACATGGCCCGACAACAAATTCCCGACAGTAAACTGAAGCCCCGTTCTATTTCTGATATACTCCGTGCACTCATGCTTCTTCTGATACGAAGGAAAAATGAATTTACAACAGTCGCTTGTCACGCACAGTGTTGATAGCTTCTAGATGCAGTGTTACTGTGAAGCTTGTTTGAAACAATCTGTATTGTATAAAATGCTATATAAATAAATCTATGACCCCAATCCTGTCGGGCTGCTCAAACTAACTGCAATTCTATTTGATGCTATAAGTGGCACAAAAAATTATACACTTTAAAAGAAATAATGACCTGTTACAGGATGTAAGACTTCATTTATAATTCAGAGTTCATCATCATCATCATCATCACACATCTGTCAAATACAGAGATTGTGCTGGTCACTGAATGGTTTAGAGCTGTAAAACGATGAGCATTATCTCAGATATCTGCGAAAGTCACAGACAGTGTTTTTATTTCTCATTCCTTTGGCTTTTAATGAGTTGTTCTGTGCTCAGAGGTACATGAAGAAGTGGGGGATGTGTGCTATGCATAATGGGATATGATGGAGGAATGGGGATATAAAGGTTGCAGTGGCCAACTCCCTCTGGAGAAGTGCGGCCGTCCTCCGCTAACATCACTCTCCTTCAGTCTGCCATGTTGCCACCACTGAAAGCCCAGTGTCCCAACATGCATTTTCACTGTCATTGCATTTCCATTGCTCTGTCCAGCAAATGGGCTTGATGCAGCAGCACTGGGAATTTGTAGCTTTGCACTCAGGCAGACCATTTACAGGAAAACTGGGATGGATATTTGATTTATGTGTAGTGTAAATGGTTCAGTCGAAAATGTCATCGTTTACTCACCCTCATGTTCAAAGGACATGAAAAGGGGCTTTAAAAAGCACCCAGAAGCAGTATAAAAGTAGTATATAAAAGTAAAAATTAGTCCATATGCTATATTCCCAATCTGAACTCGTACAATAGATTTGTGTGACAAACGGACATAAATGATAATTTTCCCATTTGGGTGTTACATTGGGTGTTCATTGATCTGACTTTAAAGAAGGATTTGTTCATAAACTGAACAGCGCTACTTCTCTCATAATCTCATATAATGCTACAAGGAAATCTCAGGTGGGTGTAAAGATTGTCAGTAAATTACATTGTGGTTATATGGTACTTTCATACCTGTAGGTCTTTTATGTCATGATGGAGCTTGACATCCCCAGACCTCATTCACTTTTATTATATTGAAGATTCTTCAAGATATTGTTGACATGAGGAAAAAAAAAAAAAAGTCTTTCAAAATGTTGTCCTCAAAAACCTTAATTTCTTTTCGACTGATGAAAGAAAGACATGAACAATGGCGTGAGTAAATTGTCAGGAAAATGTAACTAATCCTTTAACTATTTCAAGTGTGAAAAGCCCTAGAGTTTTCATATATTTGTTTGTGAGTTTGTTAGCTTGTGAACCATCCCTGGTTGTGTGTGGAGGGATGAGCAAGAGGTTCTGGGGAAGAGGGATCATAGAAACATGTCAAAACACAATTGTTCAGTATCTTAAAACTAGAAATGCACTGATCCTCTCTGTAACTGGAAAAATACACATTGTTTTGTTGGAAAAAATTATGCACAGGCTGGAAGATTGCATTTAGAATTCATCACGACTGAGCTCAGGCTATGACACTGCATAATAGCACGTCTCATTTTATGAGGAAAATTACACCAAACAATGTTTTTGCCCCATGGTATGTTTTCGAATCTGTTGCTTCAGAGTTGTTCTGGCAAATTAGCATTATATTTTTATTACAAACCAAATTACAGTTAACACACTTCAACAATCTTGGCACCTGAGGTGGTGTCCGCTGCTGGAATAATGATTCACAAAGCAACCTGTTCGACACGACACAAGCACATCTGTTTATGTATATATGTTGCATAAATTGTAAGCTTTAAATGGAAATTTACCCACTGAAAATGTGACTACCATCTGTTTTATGTTGACACTGTTAGCTTGTTTTAGCAAATATTCTGGGTTTTTGTTTATTCTTGTTCCCTTAAATACCAAATAGCTTACAAAATCTGTGATTCTAAGATTGTTTAGAACCAAATATTGATGCCTGTAAGGCTGAAAATGCTTGTCTAATCTAGCATTGCAGTAGAGGATGGTATAATGAAGGGTTTTCATTATTCTTTCACTAATCCTTTACTAATCTGTTGTTCCTGGGTAACAAGCAGTCTGGGGAAGTGACATATAAATATTCATGAAGTACATTGATTAATGTATGAATCAATACAGGCACCAGAGGCTGCGGAGCCTCCTAGTGGTGACCTGTCAGCGCAGTTTTACTTCAGTTATTTACAGGATATGGGTTTATACTTGCAAAAGTTTATTTCAAGCTTAATCAATTATGAGATAGGTATAGATAACCTATATTTTGTAATAGAAACATATTCCATTGGTACCAATTTACAATAAGGTTTCATTTGTTAACATAAGGTAGAAGGAATCAACTAACAATGAACAACAATGTACAGCCTTTATTGATCTAGATAATGTTAATTTGTAATGTTTTATTGTTGTTTGTTTATTCATGTTTGATCATAAAACATTAATGCTAATTCATCTGACTTTAAATACTAAAAAAGTGTTTAGAATATGTAGAAATTATACACTATAAAAAAAGGATCAATAGCAGTATAGTTCTGAAAGCTGACACAAAAACTTATTACAGGCAGAGAGAAGTGTTAGATAAATAATATATTGTTGTTTATTGTTATGATGTGATGATATGCATTAATTGTTTTTTGTGTAAAAAAAATCTGAAAAATTAAATATATGTTAATTATCTTTCTTTTTGTTTTCTTTCTAACAAACAACATGTTGTCACACAATGCCCGTACGAGGTGTGAGTGTCTAACAGTTTGACCTATTGATTTTATAACGGTGTGTTTGAGAACAGTATCCAGGTGAATGCTGAGGGTGGCTGATCTTATAATGGGCAGCTCATATAAGAAGCTCATATCATTTATGCTTCCTTCAGAATGTGTTTATTGATTTGCACTATGCTAAAGAACTGAAGAGTGCAGTGGTAATTCTTCAGTCACAGGAGTTGATACAGCCTGCATCAGCAAATGAAAGGAGACTAATTCTCTGGCCTTGAAACTGCTCATGATGGACAGAATTTCGAGCTACTGTCCGTCTGATTGATCTGGGTTGCTTTGCTCTCAATACTTGCTTTGGTTTTGCTTACCTAAGCTCAGCGCTGGAACTGTTTGTGTAAAACCGAACAATTGTAATTGCTTTGTGAGTGTGCTGAAATATCTTTATCATTTTGCCCAGAGGTACTGTGTTACATAAACGCTCCATTTATCACTTGAATGTGCTCAGTAGTTTTGCAGTTCTCTGTATTATATACAGTACTATGACTCCCACCCTCAGGCGTTTCACGTGATGTTGTGAGCGTAAAGGTGTGTGAAGGTGCCATTATGAGGGTCAGTGATGAAGGTCACTCACATGTTGTATTCCCAGCAGTATCTTGGCATGATTTTGGCCTGCAGAAGGTAATGAGGTGTGGCTCTGTTTCCTCTCACAGCCCCTACAGCTGACAAATGTTCTGGAGGTCAGCAACATCGTCTTCACTAGCATGTTTGTCCTGGAAATGCTTTTCAAACTGCTGGCCTTTGGTACCTTCGGCTACATCAAGAACGCCTACAATATCTTTGATGGGATTATTGTAGTCATAAGGTAAGATGTGTTATATATCTATAACTATATCTATATCCCTGCTGAAAAATCCAGCATAAACCAGCATGAATCCCATGTTGGTTAAAGCTGGTATAGTGGTGGTCTATCTGGTTGACCTACATAGTTATGATGATCTCCAGCAAAACTGAACTGGTGTTGCTGGTCCTTCCACTTTCTAGCATCCCATGCAAACCAGGTCCCAGCATGCAAAACATGCCTTATACTCGTGACCGGCAATGCTGGATTTTACAGCAGGCAATTATATTATATGAAAATTGATAAAGCATTTATTAAATATACACTACTTTTTTTCTTTACAGAAAGGTTTTTAATGATTTTTGCTCATCAAAGCTACATTACTTTTATTAAAAATTCAGTTAAAAAACAGTAATATTGTAAAATAATAGTAAAAAATTTTTAAATGTAATTTATTCCTGTAATGTCAAAGCTGAATTTTCAGTGTCTTTACTTCAGGCTTCAGTGTCACATGATCCTTCAGAAATCATTCTAATATGATGATTTGCTGCAAATATTAAGGCTCTCTCACACCAAAAGTAAAATGAATAAGCCTCAGGCAGGAGGAATGTAAATTCACGCCTGTACAGTAAAGGGCGCAGCTCAAAAAAGAAGGTTTAGCACTCTTTAAAAACAATAAAAACAAAAAATGAAACACAAATGTGATGTTTATCTTGAGTCATTTTTGCTTATTAGAATGGTTGAATTGGATCATCAAAAGTCAGCAGCAAAGACATTGGTCTTTTATAAAGTGAGATTAAATGCATAAAGTATATTTGTGTTATTTAACATATTTAATTAGTACAAGTTAGCGTAATATTCTGAGTTTGCATTTCACTGTTTTTACTAATTTTGATCATCTCACAAAAGTATGAGTAAAAGTATTACTATTAGTATATTTCTTACAAAAACAACAACAAAATCTTACTGACCCCAAACTTTTGAATGATAGTGGATAATAAAATATTTTAATAAAATTATAAAAATTATTATTGAAGGTTTTGTAATGATGAAATGAAACCTAATAAAAGGCTTTGAATAAATTACATTCAAATTACCTAAACTTTTATCGATTTAAAAAAATGTTATGCATCAGCTACACAGGTGCTATATTGTACGGTATTTTAATTGCTTGGTAGCATACATAGGCAATGTTGAGGTTATGATATATTTTTTTAACTGAACTATTAAATACAACCATGTGTTTTGGTGGCAGTGTGTGGGAGATCATAGGGCAGGCGGATGGGGTCTTTCAGTGCTGAGGACATTTCGTCTCCTGCGTGTACTCAAACTGGTGCGCTTCCTCCCTGCACTGCGCAGACAGCTGGTGGTGCTGATGAAGACCATGGACAATGTGGCAACATTCTGCATGCTGCTCATGCTTTTCATCTTCACATTCAGGTGCAGACCACACCCACACCCTCGTTCAACCAGTTAGAACCGAGCTTGTTGCACAGTGCCACCAACACTATAGCTAATCTTGACAGTTTGATTTATAAATCTTTGCTACATTAAATAGTTTTTATTGAATGTAATTCTGGAATTATGCATTAAATGTTTATTCATTTCATTTTTATTTGATTGTCAATACAGCATTCTTGGAATGCATCTCTTTGGATGCAAATTTAGCACGAAGACAGAAAATGGAGATACCGTTCCTGACAGGAAGAACTTTGATTCCCTGCTGTGGGCCATTGTCACTGTGTTTCAGGTCAGAACAGAAACTATGCTAGCTCTACATATATGTGTCCTTACTTACAATGATTAGAGTAGACATTTTTTCTTATTCTTTTAAATGTAAAGTGTGTAGTAAATAATTGCTTATTTTTGTCAGGCTAGGGTTTTTTATGATATTATTAAATATTTATCCCATAAACAATTTATTGGTGAGTCACATCTGCATTTTGAGCTAAAATAGGAGCTAATTTGCAGCTCACTACAATGGAAAGCCTTTGTGTACATTATTATTTGCATCAGCACAATTTCCTGTGATGAAGCTGAATTGCTGAACCTGCACTGTATCTTCCTTCTATGCACATTCACAGCTATTCTCATTAGATTATCGCAACACCATTTTGTGGTTAAAAAAGTCTTAATTGCTAAACTGGGAAAGCCAATTACTTTCACTTCAGTAAGGAGCTGAACTCTGAATAGTTTGTACAATATCATCACAAAACACTATTCAAATTGGAGCTATACCATTAGATTCTATATTAATTTCCCTACTGAACAATTCAGATACAGGAAAACACGTGCAGAAAACACTACTCTATTGCACATTTAATTAATATATCACTGTTTTTTCTTACTCAGCCATTCTCTGTCCTCTACTGTCTCTCAGATTCTGACCCAGGAAGACTGGAACGTGGTCCTCTATAATGGAATGGCTTCCACCTCCCCATGGGCAGCTCTTTACTTTGTGGCTCTGATGAGCTTTGGGAATTATGTCCTCTTTAACCTGCTTGTGGCTATCTTAGTGGAGGGGTTTCAGGCAGAGGTATAAAAAAAACTTCTATTTCATCTGGCTCAGTTACAGTATTATGTTTATCTTTCTTAAACGAGTGCACAAAATAATTGCTGTCTCCAGATAGTCTGGTGAGTTAAACTTCACTGCTGTGTATATTTTTTTCAGTTGTTTTTATCCTTTGCATCACATTACATAAATAAATAAAAAATGCATTAAATGTAAAAAAAAGGAATCTAAAATGTGCTGCAAATAACTAATTGTTTTGTAATAAAATCAAAATGTACATCTTATTAATCAACTCCACATCTAAATCTAGAGCTAGATATGTATGAAATGAAATGAAAGATGACATTTCGATTTGTAGTTGAAAGCCTTTATGTGCATTACTTCAGATTTAGCTTAACAAAAATTAAAGGGGTTCTTCACCAATGGCAAAATGGGTTTTCAATAAAACTTTGCTACCTATGCAGTAGAAACAATTTTCCTGTTTAAAGAAAAAGGCTGTTGTCTTCCCTTTTGCCAAATAGGTAACAACTTCAAGACCCATTTTGCGCTGGGCATGTTGCCATCCAAGGCCACTCCCACCAGTCAGTTTTCAGTGATAAACATACTCTTATAATAACTGTTCTGTTAATAGCCCTGTGTATGTAACTGAGCATGGGCGGTAATACAAAATGTGGAAGTGTAATCTGTAGTTTTCATGATAGCCCTGGAGCTGACAAAAAAGTTTTTGCTGACAAAATAAACATGAATTTCTCAGTCCAGGTAACAAAACATCTGCATCCTTAAAGGGTTAGTTCACCCAAAAATGAAAAAACTCACCCTCATGTCATTCCACACCTATAAGACTTTCGTTCATCTTTGAAACTCAATTGATCTTTTTATGAAATCTGAGAGTTTTTTTGTCCCTCCATAGACATTATAGGACTACCACTTTGACGCTTTAGTTTGGGTCAAAGTTCGTAAAGAGATCATAAAACTAATCCAAATGAATTGAGTTGTTTAGTCCAAAGTATGTGATGAACAGACTTAATTTAGGCTTTAATTCACAAATAAATATTGATCAGCAAACATAAGCAGAAGCTCAACCGAACCTGCATGATGTGCGAGAACAAACCTCTTGCAGAAGCTCAAAGGTGCTGCGTAACACAGGAGAATGAATCTCACTGGTTCTTGCATGTCAAGCAAACATGTTTGAGCTTCCGTTTACCACAACTGATGTGCGAGTTGATGAATGTTTATATGTGAATAAAGCCTATCTGAAATCTGTTCATCTTATAAAACGATCAGGTCTCTTCAGAAACGATCTCTTTATGACCTTTTTGAAGTGTCAAAGTGATAGTCGCTTAGGCTGTCAATGGGGGACAGAAACCTCTCAGATTTCATCAAAGAAAGAAATGAAGAAAGATCTTCATTTGTGCTCTGAAGTTGAAGGAAAGTTTTAAGGGTTTTGACTACATGAGGGTGAGTAATTAATCACAAAACTTTCATTTTTGATTGAACTAACAGTTTGAGGATGCAGATTTTTTGCACAAACTAAGTAGCTTCTTTCTCCAGATAGTCTAGGGAGTTAAACTGCATTGCTGATACAGTGCTGCCGTGTTTGGTCCATCTGTCATGCTGGGGATTGTGTGAATTTTGAACTTGTTATTAGTAGGTGTAAACCTGCAAAAGCTAAAACAAACACCAACTTTACACAACACTAACCGCAATATTTCTGAGTAGCAGGGCACTGATAATACTGGCACCGCAGTTGTCTGTATGCACAGCAGGCTGCGACTGAGTGAAGGGCAGTTTGTTGTTGATGCCAGAGGCCGGCGTCCTCTGAGAGAGCAACTCCTGTTTGGCTTCACTGCACCATGAATAACACTTTAGTGGTCTGAGCGGTTACTGAAACACTGGGAGATGTCCACAAAATTCTCTTATGCTTTGCAGGGAGATGCTAACAGATCAGATGCGGATGAAGAGAAGCGATCCCTGAACTTTGAAGAGGAGGAGAAGATGGGGGAATTACGAGATACAGGTTACTACCTTTTTCACATAAAAAGTTATTGCTGGGTAACATGTGAAATGACTTTTGTGCAGACATGCACACTTTTTACGTCACATCGATTTTTCCTATTCTTAGTCTTATCATTCAGACATAGAGTTAAGTCCGTTTGTGGTCCTCCAGAGCCACATTAAAGTCACTGCATACCCATTTCACGTAAATTAATCTACTGAGGAAAATGCCGTTTTATGGTCTTCTGCCACAACTTTAAGTAATTCCTGGATAATCCATTGTAATTTTATTTAATGAATGTTGTTTACTTTTATTGAATAATCCCTTTTTCATTTTCACCAATAGAGTTGAAGATGTACTCTCTGATGATGTCGGCGAATGGGCACGTGGATCCTCGTGGCACTTTGCCCCCTCCAATCATCATGCGCACTGCTGCCACACCCATGCCCACTCCAAAGAGCTCTCTTGGCCCAGAGTCAGTGTTTGGTTTGTCCGATTCCAGGCGGGGCAGTGGGATCTCGATAGATCCAAATGCTTTTGATCAGAAGTCCCTGGTAAGAAAAAAACAAAATCAAGGGTCAACCTAATGTCCATTATAGTGATACCATAAGGTGAAGTGATGTCATAATTGACCTTTTTATGACATAGCAAGGTTAGTTTCAATTAGGACATCATGTAATGTGACTCCTCAAAAACATATTTATTAATTAATAATGTATAGTTTAACATAAATTTTTACAGTACGTTTTTGTACTTTTTACAGTACTTTTAACTTTGAAAAATATGAAAAAACTTTTCAAAAATGTATGATTTATTTAAAAATAATGATTAAGACGTGTACATATAACTGGTTACATACGCTACTACATTCTACTTCATGGTTACACTCAGTATTGGGGAAAGTTACTTTTAAAAGTAATGCATTACAATATTGTGTTACTCCCTAAATAATTGCGTTACTTTTTATGGAAAGTAAGATTACTTTTGCATTACTTTTTCTCATCTGTTTCTTTTTTTTTTTACAATAAAAATATGGTTCTACTTTCTAAAGGCCCTTTCACACCAAAAGTGAAATTAATAAACTCCTGTTCACACCCAGAATGATAACTATAACGATAACTAGTTTTGGGTCTTCACCAATGTACAATAACAGTCTATTTATTCTAAGCTCAAGCACTAACCACAATTTAATCTGATTATGTAACTCGTGTTACTTGTACTGGTTACACTACATTACATTTTTAGATTCATTAAATTTAAACTTTGCCTGACATGGTATAAATGTTTTTTCAAAACAATATAAAACCAACATGAATAAAAAGAAAAAAAATTTATGAACATGGCTCTTGTTTTTAAACCAATTTTAAAGGACTTTCTTTATTGTGGACATTATTATGTGTTATTGACTTAAACCTCAAAGGTAATGTCACTTTGGATAAAAGTGTTTGCCAAATATATAAATGAAAATGCATAAAGGTAATTATTGCTATTAGTGCTCATTGCTATTCAGGGGCTTCGCTAGACCCTTTTATTGGAGCATAAGCCCCAGTGAAATACTGCCGTATACCATTTTCTGTTGATGGAGTTTACCACACACCAACCTGAGAATCATTTTCCCTAACAATATTTCAGCAATCAAATCATGTGTGTTTACAATCACCTGTTCATAATCAGAACAGTGCCAGTTTTGTAAATAAATGACCCTTTTGATCTACAAGAACAAGAAAAGACAGAAAACAAAAAGTGTGTAAATGGTGGATATTTACGTGCAACTTGCAAATGTCTTCTATCGTTTGTCAATGACAAAGCAACTCTTTATCGAACATGAAGCTTGTGCAATGACTATGTACTGCAGGTAAAGCAAATTTATGTCCATATCAAAAAACAGGGGGACACTTTTTTTGATGGCCCAATACTGATGAAAGGCTGCAGTACTTCATTGTAATAACAAGCAATACATGTAACATAGGCACTGTAATGTAACCTCTGACCAGGACAACTTATTCTTTTACTAACCCAGACTAGCCCAAGGAGATCTCCGTGCCACCCCCGTGGCTCAGGCAGCAACTGGGGCAGCCGCAGATCCAGCTGGAACAGTTTAGGACGGGCACCGAGTTTGAAAAGGAAGGACACGTCTGGGGAGAGGGAGTCTCTGTTGTCTGGGGAGGGCAGGGGTAGTTTTGAGGATGAGGACTTGGAGGGTGAGAAACTGGCCAATATCAGTGGGGGCTCACTGCAGCATCCCAGCTCTCTAGATATCCCTGAGCTGCCCCAGACCCCCAGCTTCAGCTCTTTGGGAGATTACCATGACTGCAATGGAAGAAGCATGAACTTACCCAGTGACCAGTCCACCAACCTGAGCAAAGAAGACTCCATCGCAGAGGAGGACATGGATGATGTAAGTCATGGCTTAACTCTGTGCTGTTTGTTACAGTGCCTATGACTTGTTTTCCCAGGGGTTTGTCTTGTGAGTAGACTAATTGTCATGCTGTAATTGATTCAGCATGGTAGTTTGAAGACGGTAATTGTTTTTCTTGGTGGGTGGAAAGTGACCTCTATTGGTGTCAATGTGATGATATCTGCTCACTCAAGAGGCCTCGTCTTGAAATTGGGTTTCAAGTGCTGTGAAATTAACAGAAACAATAGGGCTACAATAATGGCCTACATACAAACAACATACACAACTAGTCAAACGTCTGGACACACTACACACATAATAGTAAACTTTAAAACAATACATAAAGTACCATTCAAAAGTTTGGGGTCAGTAGGATTTTTTTTTTTTTTTTAAAGTAAAAAAATTCAAATAAATGCTGTTCTTTGAAACTTTCTATTCATTAAAGAAACCTAAAAAAATTTATAATGTTTTCCACAAAAACATTAGGCTGCACCATTGTTTTCAACATTAATAATCAGAAATGTTCTTGAGCATAAAATCATCATATTAGAATGATCTCTGAAGGATCATGTGACACTGAAGACTGGAGTAATGATGCGGAAAATTCTGATTTCTTTTCTAATTTTATTGATAAATACAATTGAAAACCCTTTTCTCTGTAAAATAATATAATAATAATAATAATAATAATATACAAATAGGGGTGTAATAATAGGGGTTTTGATGTTTGTGAACATAAGTCTGAAAATATGCTTTAGTCATAAATATAATGTTCCCCAACATTGGGTACTTGTTGTTTTATTGTTTTTTGTTTTGTTTTTTAAATTCACTATCTGGTCCAGCTTAACCATTAATATTAATACACTTTAGATCAAAACGTTTAAGACGATAAAAAAAACAATTTTACCCAAACATTGACAGTTCTGTATTTCTTTGTTAGATGTGCACGTTTATAGCACACATTTATGGACAAACTCCTCTCATCATTATCTTGTGTGTTTATAGACTGTTCAAGGGAAGCAAAAATTGCATGTGTACATTTGTCTTCATGTTTCTATTATTCCTTATGAAAGAAATTTGAGTTGCTCATCATGAAGGAGTCACTGCTGAGCTGTTTGGGAAAAAAAACACTTTCAACCGTTGTTTGAAAGGTGCTGCATGGCATTGAAACTGAAACTGCATAATGGAGTGCATAAAATGTCCATAAAAACGGCATTAATGTGTCAGTGCTGGAAATTTTCTATAACGATTTCCCACAATTGTATTACAAGCTGCATAATTACAGCTGCATCATGGTGTCATTTTATCAAGTTCAACCATCTTTCTAGCCAAATACCTGGCAAACCAATTAGACGTTGAGACAAAGTGGATTTTAATTGTGCAAAATCTGTTTTACTGAAAACACATTTGCAAAATAAACAGTTAGTTAGTTAAATGGCAATTCATCACATTTAAACAAGCATGCATTTGAATCCCTATTTATTGATATATTGAATCAAGACCATTAACCTAATGCTTATAGCGGAGGTTCTTATCTACCCTAAACACTTTAAACTCCTGACAATTTCAAGCTGTTGTAATTAGCTGTTGTTCTTGTTAATTTTGCTGACGCTGCTCTCTTGTGTCGCAGAGTTTCTGTCTCCGTCTCAAGAGGACATTGGAAGCATATAAACCTAAGTGGTGTAAAGATCATGAGGACTGGGCCCTTTATCTGTTCTCGCCTCAGAACAAGTAAGTATTTGCCGTATCATAGCATCTACTGACCAGTTTGTCCTTTCAAAGTTTCACGTTCACTTTTGTAACTGTTATAATTATAATTCTCTCCTAGGTTTCGGATGATGTGTCAAAGGCTAATTTCTCACAAAATGTTTGATCATGTAGTCTTGATATTCATCTTCTTAAACTGCATCAATATTGCTCTGGAAAGACCCACTATACTGCCATCCGTAAGTTTGCTTAAGTGAAATCTCATCTTTATTAGTCCATTTGCATTTAATATTTGAGATTTTCTTGCTTACTGGATATATGTTAATTTTTTTTTTCATTTCAGGAGCGAATGTTTCTCAGTGTCTCCAATTATGTTTTCACTGTGATCTTTGTTGCTGAAATGAGTGTGAAGGTATGATTTTGTTTTTTCTCATTTATAAAGACCCTTCATTCCACAAAACAATCGCATAGACGTGATATGGCTTGTGTTAAAGGTGGTGGCCCTTGGCTTCTGCTCTGGGAAAAACAGTTATCTGCAGAGCACCTGGAATGTTCTGGATGGGGTGTTGGTCTTTGTCTCTCTCATTGACATTCTGGTCTCTCTGGCTTCCACTGGTGGACACCGAATCTTGGGCATCCTGAGGGTTCTTCGCCTGCTGAGAACTCTGCGGCCACTGAGGTGAGTCAGCGAAAGGTCACAACATGCCTGTCTGAGGCACGATCAATCAATGAAATCCGCTATACAGTCACTGCTCCTGTTAGCAAATAAACTGAAGTGGTTTATGTGGTTGCATTATCGCTAAAAGCCCCTTCTCACTAACTGATTCAACTAAAGCTTGGCAAAATGAAGTCTATTGTCCTTGAATTTATTTTAGTGGTAAGACCAAGCGATGGTTTATCGATCTTAAAGGTCACCCAGTCCATTGTACATTACATAAATGTTACTGCAGTCAAAACAGACTGAAATAGGCTGTGTCTTTGTTTTCACTTAAATAGAGTGATTAGTCGTGCTCCTGGACTGAAGTTGGTGGTGGAAACGCTAATAACGTCCCTGAGGCCCATTGGGAACATTGTGCTGATCTGCTTAGCCTTCTTTATTGTCTTTGGCATTCTTGGAGTTCAGGTAATTGCCTCAAACGCTGCACACTACATGCTTTTCAGCAGAAATATGAGATGGTTTTTTTTTTCAATAACATAGCATTGATATTATCTATCACAGCTCTTCAAAGGAAAGTTTTATCATTGTGAAGGTGGCGACACCAGAAACATCACCAATAAAATTGAATGTTTTCGTGCAAACTACAAATGGATACGGAGAAAGTACAACTTTGACAACTTGATGCAGGTAACTGTTATTCACAAGACATTATTCACTGGTTGGGACACAGTGAATCATAATACAGTGATTGGCTGAGTGAAAAAGTGAGGTCATGTTGCTTTTATAGGACCTCCAGAAAACTGTAATTTGTTTGAAATGATTCCCAAACTGCCATTATTACTGTCTCTGTTCCGCAGGCTCTCATGTCTCTGTTCGTGCTTTCCTGTAAGGATGGATGGGTCAATATAATGTATGACGGGTTGGATGCTGTTGGGGTGAACGAGCAGGTTTGGATCTGCTTTGTTCATTCTGGCCGGTGCTGTTTTAGTGTTTATAAATTCACATGACTTTTCTAATTTGTCATATGATGGATGTGTCCTCTATCTTTCTGTCCTTCACGCCTGCAGCCTGAGCGCAATCACAACCCCTGGATGCTCCTCTACTTCATCTCTTTCCTGCTGATCGTCAGCTTTTTTGTGCTGAACATGTTTGTGGGAGTGGTGGTGGAGAACTTCCACAAGTGTCGTCAGGACCAGGAAGAAGAGGAGGCACGTCTGCGCGAGGAGAAGAAGAAGAAACTGCTGGAGAAAAAGCGCAGGAGTAAGGAGAATTGCGGGTCTGGTCGGTAGTCTATTTTTCTGAGCACTGCCTGCTTCCAGAGCCTGAGAGAGAAAGCTAGAGAAAGATTGTTGTATTATTATTATTATTTTTTAAAACAAGCAGTCATAAGGCTGTACATTAAAAAAAAAAAAAAAAAACGTGCACATTTTGGCACAGTTCTGATGTCAGCCTTGGATTGTGATGGACTGCAGCATGTTCCTGCATGAGATGCCCGCAACACCAAATTCTGCATGACAAGCCAACAGCGGGGAAGTTTTCACAGTACATATGGGGTCAGCATCAAAGCAAAAGCAGCAGAGCGTCCTGCTATGAATGTATAGTGTGGTCAGTTAATACAAGACAGTTTTATTTTAAATAGAAGATTATACTGGTACTAATTAGGACTGTTTACTAAACCTAACTTAATGCGAACAGGCAGCATAAAGTGAGCAAGAATCCATTTGCATCTCCGTGCATGCAAAAGTGGTTTGCAACTTTGAAACTTGAAAAGATGCTTTTAATACAGTAGAATCATTGCACAATATGCAGTGTGATGACCTAAGATGTCAGTTTGTATGTTTACTTGTATGTAGTTTGGGGTCGGTAAGATTTTTGAAAGAAGTCTTTCAGGCTGACCAAGGCTGCATTTATTTGATCAAAAACAGCAATACTGTGAGAAATTATTACACTTTGAAATAACTGTTTCGCTGATATGTATTCTAGAGCGCTGAACTCAAACATATGTAAAACGACATCAAGGAAAGTTATCCAGTTGAGAAATCTGAAATGCTTAGTTGGCCATGGTCTGTCTTAATCGGTTTGCACACTGAGGGCACTATTAGGGTTGTCTGGTTCACTTCTGTGAGCATTAAGGACTCTGAGAATGCAGGCCATGATTTTACGTGACTAAACGAATAAATGTGAAGAAGTGTTTTCTTTGTTTAAGCACCACGCCTGCCAGGGCAAAGCTTCCTGATAAATGATCTTTAGCATAAAAGCTGACAGTTTTATCTACGTTTGTCACACTTGGCTCCTCTAGCCTTTACTGCAGTCAGGGGATTAATCGTGTATGTGAGTGTGACTTATAGTACTCATAGCTGAGTCCATAGCAGTTGAGTTTTATTTCCCTGGATTCATTCAGAGAGCCCTTCAATGCATTCATCTGGGATATATTGAAGGACGCCTCACAAAACAGTCCTCACAACACAGAGTGAGTTTAGCAGGACAGGAAAGAAAAGAAGGCAAATATTTGAATACATGGTGTTTTTTCAACTTTGGCCATGTAGCCATTAAGAAAATAGTTTTGTAGAACACATTTCTCTCACATCACAGGAGAATTGTCTTTTTCTTTTTTTTTTCTTTTTTGTCAAGTATTGAAAAGTCCCACCACATCTGAAATTATGTATTATGTTCATATAATTCTGTGATGGAAATGACATTTTTAAACCATTTTTTTTATTAAAATGGCATACTCATTTGAGTTTGTTTAGGCTAATTAAATGGAGAGCATTTTATGCATTCTAAACACAATGAAAATAATGTCGCATTTTTGCATAATTTGACAAAATTGAATGGAAAAATATTATGCTCATAAGTGATATTTACCTCAGTGTTTCACTCAACTATACACCGTATTATTTCATTATTTCATGAATAATCATTTCCACACAATAAATATTGCAATTATTTATTTCACATTTGTTTAGATGATCACATTTGGGACATAAATAACATAAACCTTTGAGACACAAAGGTGCCTGAGGTTGAAGAAACATCACTGTATACAACATATCCCAACAACACACATGGATCTGTCCATTATCCAGACTCACTTGGAATCTGCTCCCACAGAAAGCTCAGTGGATTGCTTCAAAATTGGAATATCAAAGTTGTACCACTCATGAGCTCATTTATGAAATATTTAGGCTAATATTTAAGCACCTTTAAGAGTTCACTACGTTCAGTTTAGCTCATTTTATATTTTGCAGAATTCAGCAGATTTTCCCCAAATTCAGAGCAGAAAATGTGGGAAATATCCACAGATTCCATCTGGGCCTGCCATTATCCCATCATATTGAAAGACAGGCTTTTTCTATGTGGAACTGTAAAAGACTTTCAAGGTGGCCATGAGTGTCTTATCTGCTAGGGAGAGATGTTCCATGAAATGCTCTACCTGCATGTTTAACTCTATCAGATATTCAGTAGCTCAAAGGCTTCTCTCTTGGCATATGATATTTACCTGCAAACATGCTTTTATGGCAGACTCAGAAAGATGGATTCAAACTCAAATCAATTTTGTGGTTGCTGTCATGTCCAATATATCACACACAGTTCAACTAATCGATAAACAGTCACCTCTAAGCTCTCCTTGGTAAACACTCAATATGTCCCCATCACCTGAGCTACTCACAGAAGTCCTTTCATATGTGCTCCCACACACTGCCATGTTTACAACGGCATGTTCACCAAAGCAGCATGCTTGAAATCCACGAAGGCACAAATGCTGCATGAGAGGACTGTTAATGGATAGTATCGCAATACTGTAATAGCACAGTGATGGCAAGATAAAGCACTGGTCCTCTCTGCAGCAGTCGTCCCCTTACACCCAGTGCCTTTTGCCTCTGCTTCAGTGATTTGGTTCATCTGTATTTACCCTGCACTGACTCTTCTGTGCTGTCTGTCTATCTGTATGACTGTATCAACAGAGGCCCAGCAGAGACCGTACTATGCAGATTACTCTCCAGCCCGGCTCTATATCCACACACTGTGTACCAGCCATTACCTGGACATTTTCATTACCTTCATCATTGGCATCAATGTGATCACTATGTCGATGGAGCATTTCAATCAGCCACACGTGAGTCTACTTTGAACACATCTTGATTGACTGAAGGTACATTTCATCATTTGAAACTTATTTTGCTTGAAAAGTGTTTTTGCTCTTTCATTGAAATAAATGACACCTATTTTTGTATAAATTCAAAGGCATTTATGAATTATTAAATGTGGTTTAAGTGTCAATATGCTATTTTACTATAAATTGTACGAAATTAAAACTGCTCAAGTCACTGCTCCTATCTTCCACAGTACCTTGAAGAGGCATTGAAATACTGTAACTATGTCTTTACCATCGTCTTCATAATTGAGGCTTTGCTCAAACTTGTGGCATTTGGTTTTCGGAGATTCTTCAAAGACAGGTATTGTTGCCTATATTGCTCTAATGTGAACAGAATATAATGTGAATACCCTGTAAATAAGTTCAACAATGGATGCATGATGTATGCAAAGCTTTATTGTACTGAAGAAGTTTCTGGACGTAAAATCTGTATTCACAAGTGCTTATTAGGGTGCACTTTCGGTGGTTTCAAGGTGTTATACTGACTTACATACATTACATTCTCATTAACGATTTTTAACTAAGCCATCTTATTCTAATTCTAATCTTGATAGTATCAGGATGATACTAAAGTCACTTTAAGAAGGTCTATTGGGAGTCTGGTCAGTCCCCAACCCTTCAGTGACCTTGTCCGTTGTCACAGACTCTCTTTGTGCAGTGAATAAAATTGTATACAGCTAAAAATATTGTTATCTTCATTCAGAGATGGTGTGCACTGATTATTGATTAATCAATCCAACAAAGATGTTAGATCAATGCATGACTGACTCTTACTCAGATCAGGCAGAAAAGATCATTCCCACTAATGTCCATCAAAAATGTATTCTTAAATGGAAAGTTCACCCAAAAATTAAAATTCTGTCATTAATTTCTCACCCTCTTGTCGTTCCAAACCCGTAAGACTTTTGAAATGAAATCTGAGAGATTTCTGTCCCTCCACTGACGGTCCACACAACTACCATTTTGTCGCTTCAAAAAGTTCATTGGGAGCTTGTAAATCTAATCCATATGAATCAAGCAGTTTAGTCCAGATTTTCAGAAGAGACACAATCACTTTATATGATGAACAGATTAAATTTAGACTTTGATTTGCATATAAACATTCATCTACACACACATCAGTTGTGGCAAATGGAAGCTCAAGCATGTTTGCTTGACGTTCGAGAACCAATGGTTCAGTTGAGCTTGTTTAAGTTCACTAATAATATTTATACAATATGAGAATAAAAACCTAGATTCAATCTGTTCATCTTATAAAGCGATTGCATCTCTTCAGAAAATTTGGACTAAACCACTCTAGTCATATGGAATAGTTTTACGATCTCTTTATGAACCTTTTGAAGGGACAAAATGGCAGTTGCATGGACTGTCATTGGAGGAACAGAAATCTCTGAGATTTCATTAAAAATGTTTTCATTTGTGTTTTGAAGATGAACGAAAGTCTTACGGAGGGTGAGTAAATGACTTTTTATTTTTGGGTGAACTATCCCTTTAAGGGATAAAATAGGGTGTGGATTATGTTATACATTATACATTTAAACTTTTTATACATATTATTACACATATTATACATCTAAGGGTGCTTTCACACTCGGTTTGATTGCCTGGTCCGAACCCGAGTTCGATTGCTCCCCCCTCCCCCTGCCCCCACTGGATTGTGTTCACTTAATATTATTTGGGTATATACCGTACCCCAGACCACCCTTTTTAAGCAGACTCAGGTACATATTACACCGGTAACAGTGTTCACCTCATCTAAATAAACCATCATTTGAACTCTGACATCAATTGAACCCGGGTGTGCATCAAAAGTGCTAGTGTGAAAGCGTCCTAAATTAACCTTATGATCAACCTTATGCATAACTTCAGTTCTTTTGGCAATTTTCTAAATATAACAGCAAATAACATCACCCAATCAAGCATTTAAATCCTAAAATTAACTGTATACAGTATTATCACAAGACAACATCACTCACCTCTCTAACACATTGTAAAACACCTTTGTAAATAAGCGATTAAGTGTGACAGAGTGATTAAGTCATGTTTTAATATGTGGTTTCTGAAGTCATGCATAGGGAATGGGATGAATCATTGTTTCAGTTAAATGAAACATGCTAAATTAAAAGGAGTCATGATCGCCGTTGTTTATCATTAATTCCACATTAACACATGTACAGGTGCAATCAACCGTATGTTGTTGTATTTGCAATATGCTTATAAATCTGTGTAAGGTTTGTTTTCTCAGCTTGCTTAATGTTCAGACAACGATTAGCTAAATGACACTCGTTGCTGGATGTAGTATTTTAACCGGATGATGTTTTAATGTGCTGGCAGATGGAACCAGCTGGATCTAGCCATAGTCCTGCTCTCTATCATGGGCATCACACTGGAGGAGCTCAAGATGAATGCAGCACTGCCAATCAACCCCACCATCATCCGCATTATGAGGGTGCTGAGAATAGCTAGAGGTACTGCAGTTTTTTAGCTTCTTATTTTTTCCCCAGACCATACAAAATGTATTTGTATGGTCTATTACGAATGGATGTGTTTTTGGATATGGGTTTCTCTGTGCTTTTGCCCAACAGTACTGAAGCTTTTGAAGATGGCTACAGGCATGAGAGCCCTGCTGGACACAGTAATGCAAGCTTTACCACAGGTACCTAATGTTGTGTGTGTTTTTTATATTCATTTATTTGTTTCTTCATCTATTAATTAATTAATACAAATTTATGTTTTTATAAAAATATTTTATTGATTTTTTTTTTCTTTTATGATATTATTTAGCATGGCCAAATACATTAGGCTATACCAATGTACTTTTAAAACAATATTTAAAATATGTTGTAACAGCTAAAGTAGCTCAAATACATACAATTTATATTAGAGACAAAACATTTTTACAGTGTATACAGTATTTTGTGTGTATGTGTTATTTTGCTTTAGACAGATGTAGATGTACTGCACAATTGCATTTGTTTGTGTCTTTGTGTGGATATGTAAGACATGGGGGAGGACAGCGGAAAAGTTGAAGATAAAGTATCTCTAACACAATGCTACTCCCCATGATTGATTGTTTAATAACATACTGTGATAATGCGCTTCCTCTCTTTAGGTGGGAAATCTGGGCTTGCTGTTTATGCTCCTCTTCTTCATTTATGCGGCACTTGGCGTGGAGCTTTTTGGGAAACTAGGTCAGTGCTGCAATCCTGCTCACTGTTCGTACTGAGCTCTCCATTTCACAGTTTTAGCGGCTTTGCTCTACCTTAGCTGCCACTCTCATTTTTAGGTCAGAAATGCTTCAATTTGGTCTCCATGGGCATATTGCTCACAGTTATAGAGCTCTTTTCAGCCTACAGTACTGTCATAATGGAAGAAGAACCTAAATTAGCGCTGTTGATCTTTGGAGCTTGCTCCTGCAATGGTAGCATTTTTGTGAAATAGACTCTAGCCTCAAAGAGACATTTCTATGCTACTTATATCCCCATGAGCGGCCCCTGGAACACAACGGACAGGATTATGCTTTCTCTTAAAGGGCAAGCACTCTAATTACTTTCATTAGCCTTCAACTTTAAAATCAATGCTAATTATTGTGTCAGATGTGTCTGGGGGTAATGGCTCATTTGCTTCTTTAATGATAATACAGAGGACTCTGTCAGGTTATTTTCACTTTTAGCAACACATTCAGTGATAATCTGGGAGTCTAGCTATGCTTTTTGTGTATAAGATGTTTTAAAAGTACTTGACACTTATATTTTCATCTAGAATGCACTGACAACAACCCATGTGAAGGATTAAGTCGGCATGCTACGTTTGAGAACTTTGGAATGGCCTTTTTAACGTTATTCAGAGTATCGACGGGGGACAACTGGAATGGCATAATGAAGGTACTACATTGCATAAGATTTTTTCGTTGTTTGGGGTTTTACAGGTGCCGGTTTAGTCATTAACATGTTGCATATGTGCAGGACACTCTTCGAGAATGCCTTCCAGAAGACAAGAACTGCTTCGCCTACCTGTATCTGATCTCCCCCATCTACTTCGTCACCTTTGTGCTGATGGCTCAATTTGTCCTGGTTAACGTGGTGGTGGCTGTATTGATGAAACACCTAGAGGAGAGCAATAAGGAGGCTAAAGAAGATGCAGAAATGGACGCTGAGATTGAGATGGAGATGAAAAGGGCTCGGCGTGTCAGCAACGTCTCAGGAGGGAGTTCTTCAGGGTCTGAAGGCAGGGCAACACATGTAGGACCACCCCCAAATTCACCCAGACAGGTATAAATGCCCCGGTTTGCCTGAATTACTCATGAATAGACATTGTTAAGCCATGTATTTATAGTAATAGTATAATGAGGGATTTTCAAACTGGGGAACCCCAGGGGGCTGCAAAAGAGTGCTGGGGGTACGTGAAAATAAACATAGTAATAAATGTATTTTTAGGGCTGTCAAAGTTCAAAGTTAACATGTTAAGTTAACATTTATCAATTTATTACTTTTTCAATTTTACATACCAAGGTTTTTATGGTATGTAATCAAAAAATATTTTTCAGATTTTTTGATATTCTCCTAAAATAAAAAGGAAACGAACATTTAAATTAACTCTTTATTTTTATAAGTGTTGCGTTTGTCAGGGTTATGTCTGTTTATCTGTTCCCCAGTCCTGTTTTGTGTTCTTTGTTTTGAGTTTCCCAGTCCTCCTTAGATGCCATAGTCATCTTTATTAGTTCTTTTACATCAGCTGTGTCTGGTATTTAGTTATGTCTGTCTCCTGTGCCCTGCTCATCACTCCTCATGTGTTCCTGTGTATTGGTGTATACTGTCTCTGTCCTTATTTGCCGTTAACGTTACTTTCATGGTGTTGTGGATTTGTCCTGTCATTATCCTGATCGTGATTAAACTCCTTTATGTTAAGAAGTCTTCATTCTCCATGGCTTATTCCTGCACACACTGCGTGACAGAACGACGAACCCAAAAACTAATAGAGCAGGGGTGGCCAACGTCGGTCCTGGAGAGCCACAATCCTGCAGAGTTTAGCTCCAACCCTGATAAAAACTCACCTTCCTGTAGCTTTCTAGTAACCCTTAAGACCTTGATTAGCTTGTTCAGGTGTGTTTGATTAGGGTTGGAGCAAAAATTTGCAGGATTGTGGCTCTCCAGGACCGACGTTGGCTACCCCTGTAATAGAGGATGTATGCGGAAGCAGAGGATCGTCTGTGGGTAATTCGGCAGCGTCCTTTGGAGTGGTGTGTTGGGGAGTTTATCGAGCTCTCTCATCAGGTGGGCTGGCCGGACACCTCCCTTAGTGCAGTTTTTCAGATGGTACTGGATGAGAATCATTCGCTTTTGTGAACCTGTATGTGATTTCTCTCTAGTTGAAGTGATTAATTTGATTCTCTATTTAAACGGATCTGATTTCAAGGTAGAAGAATGTGTTCCTAGTCCAGCCCCATTTGAGACACACATTTCCACGCCAGCTCACCTCACGCCGATTCCCTTCACATACCTCTCCATTGGATCCGTCCCTGTCTGCCCTCCTACCCATCCTTGTGACCGTAGATGGGGGTCTGGCAGCACTGCCCTAGGGTCCAAGGTTTTGGACCCACAGCTTCAATCGGTCCGGTCAGCACTGAAGTCTGCCTCCCTTCCTCGATCTACCGCTAAAGTTCTTCAGCATAAGCCCGCTCCCCAGCTGCGACGCAGGCGCAAGCTGCGCCGGAAAACGGCTGCCGCCTGCACTGCGATGGTCGACCAAGAGGGGCCTATGGACTTGGTGACTCTGCCAGTTTTCCCAGAATCCTCTCCAGAGCTTCCCGAGCTCCCAGAATCCGCTCCAGCGCCAGAACTCCCTGCGTCCACTCGCGAACTCCCTGCATCTTCTCCCGAGCTCCCTGAGTCCGTTCCATGGCTCTCAGAATCCGCTCCAGTGCCAGAACTTCCTGAGTCCACTCCTGAGCTCCCTGTGTCTGCTTGCGAGCTCCCCGAGACCACTCCAGAGCTCACTGAATCCGCTCCAGAGCCCGCACCCATTCCGCCTGTATCCGCTCAAAAGCCTGCTCCAGTTCCGCATGGATCCGCTCCAGTTCCACCTGAATCCTATGTCTGTGTCCGTGATGGCCAGATGGACAAAGGCCAAGGAGGCCACGCCCCGGACTCCACCCTGGCCACTGAAGCTCCAGGCTTCACCCTTGACTCCGCCTTGGACTACGCCCTGGCCGCCGGAGCTCCTGGCTTCGCCCTTGACTCCGCCTTGGACCCATCCCTGGCAACCCGAACTCCCTGACCCGCCATGGGACACTGAGGTCCAGGAGACACCCTGGAGGCCACCTTACCTGCCAACTCCTGCCCATGGCCTCCAGGGTGCCCGCCCTCCCTCCCAGATTGGAATCTGTTCGGCGCAAGGACACGCCATCAGGGAGGGGGAATTACTGTCAGCGTTATGTCTGTTTATCTGTTGCCCAGTCCTGTCATTTGTCACATGTGTTTTTTTTGTTGTTTTGAGTTTCCCAGTCCTCCTTAGTTGCCATAGTCGCCTTAGTTCTTTAACATCAGCTGTGTCTGGTAGTTAGTTATGTCTGTCTCCTGTGCCCCACTCATCACTCCGCATGTGTTCTTGTGTATTTATACCCTCTGTGTCTGTCCAGTCCTTGTTCGTCGTTAGCGTTACTTTCATGGTGTTGTGGATTTATCCTGTCATTATCCTGATCGTGATTAAACCGCTTTATGTTTTGAAGTCTTCATTCTCCGTGCGCTTATTCCTGCACACACACTGCATGACAGCGTTAGCCGTCACAACATTGTTTAAACTTTATACAAATATTTTCTTCTAGATTTTACATGTAACTGTACTCTAAATAGTGGGTAGAAGAAAGATACCCTATCTTAATACAAAGTAAATATTTCCATATTTGAGATAATATTGTAATAATTTGTTTTGGTTACAGTGACAATATAAAAAACTTTGGAGACATGTTGTCTTTATAATATCACACTTAATATTTTTCATTATACACGAAAACATATAGCTGCCTATGGGATCATTATATTTTGTCATCAAAAAATTTGAAAACCCCTTACTGAGATGGTCATAGTATACAAAACATTTTGCCATTGTTTTAGTGTGTTTAGTTTAGTTTTGCACTTACTGTGCACCATTAACTCTATAAAGAGCGTCCTGAGTTAGCTGCAGGCAACAGAATTGCATTTGTGCTTTATTGGGTGCTGAGTTGTCACGTTACAAAGAAAATATGCTGAGGCGATGTGGACAGTGAGAAGTGAGGCTCTACGGGGAGGCCAGGAACATTTGTTACCCCTCATGGGCTGCTCTGGCAAGGAGTATATTTGCTTTGTCAGCTGCAGTGAACTGGTGAATGAACCTGGCAAGCTTGGCTCTAGGTGTTTGTGACTTTGTGAGTTTGTGTGTGAAGGCAAAAGCAGAGGAATACATTTCTCTTCCGCAGGATGAGGGGATGCAAGTAACACAGGCGAATTTACTCTCTCCACGGAAAATGTCAGTGTCAAGGATGCACTCTTTGCCCAATGACAGCTACATGTTTCGCCCTGTGAGGCCAGCCAGTGCTCCCTATCCACTAGAAGAAGTGGAGACCATTCAAGGGTACCTTGAATTAGGTATAAAGACCCAGAATATATGACTTTATGCATTAATAAGTATTGACTTCAAAAGAACAAAAACTTAAGGAAGGTCTTCATAAACTTTTCCCATAGGCTCCATCACCTCAGTCCACTCCCAGCCATGCGAAAGCCGTTCCCTGCTCCAGGTCCCTGGTATTCCTCCCCATTCCCAATTCAACTACCTCCCCAAGATTCCCCCTCCCATTCCCTCTCCAACCCACAGCATAGGCAGGACTTTACGCAGACAGGTATACTTTCACATGTCCCATTGGTATTAAGTTCTTAACTGTTGTGCTGTGATTGCAGGTCACATGTTCACGCTATCCTATGTTTATTCTTTCAGGAGGCAATTAAAAATGACTCCATTGACGTGCAAAGTTTCGACCCCAAAGACAATCTTGAAAGACGGGCAGGGATAACCACAGGCAGCTTCAAGCTGCATGTTCCTCGGATCAGCGGCCCCAGCATCCCTCAGCGGTCACCCTTGCTGCCCCCATGTGAACAATCACCCAGTGTCCGCACCTTCCAGCAGCCCCATAGCCAGCACAATATCCACTCACGACCTCCCAGCCTGGCCAGCAGCAGCAGAAGCACCAGCCCCAGTGGCTCCATGTTTGACTCTGCTGATCCGACCGACGAGGAGGTCTGCCACATCAACAGAACAGCACGGCTTTGGGCAGGGGTCCAGTCAGAAACACGGAGTCACTCACTGTCTCCATACGCCACCTCAGGGACGCTGCTTCCCATGCTCGTGAAGAACTGCAGCAGTGCTGCCAACTTAGGCGAGTTAAGCATCAAAGACCCGAAAAAGTGCTTCAGTGTGGACACTCAGGGTTTTCTGGAAAAACCCTATGGTACCGATGACCATCGCAGGCACTCAATTGAGATTTGCTCTTCGGTAGATGAGGGGCTGTTTGGTCATGAACTCAGCGAAAAGAGGCACGTTCCTATGCGTGGACAGTCGTTGCACATTCCCCGAAAGAAAAAGATGAGCCCTCCTTGTATCTCCATCGAGCCTCCGCTTGAAACGGTGGCTCCTGCCTCTCTTGCATCCATGAAAAAGCTGTCAGAGAGCAGCATGTTACTTCGGAGGAGGACGCCATCCTATGACCTGGCCCTGCAGCGGGACTCTGTGGATTTGCCGGAGAACCAGCTGTCTACCCAGCCGCTCATCAAAGTGGAGCGGCACCCCTCTCACTGTGCCGAGTATCTGTCCCTGCCACACCCCGCCCCAATGGGCAGTCTGGCAGGCATTCTGTGTGAAAGCACACAGCCACCCCTTTTTGACAGCAGATTTGAAGAATCCACGGACTTCAGCTCTGTAAACAGGACAGCCCAATGAGGGACATCGGCTTTAGCCAAATTTTACTGTTCGCACTCGAGGGTGCGGCAACTAGTTCAACGGGGGATGTTCACCTCTTTCTGTAGCCAAAGTTTTCTTTGTTTCTTTCTCAAATGTAATATCGTCATGAATGGCAGCCGATCCTAGTGGGAACAGCGTTTGATCTGACTGTGATCGGGAAGGGTGTTGAACATGGGATATGCAATTTCAGGTTTCCAAATGGAACTCTGGTTCTTATTTTAGTCCCAGTGCTCAATCACATTGATTTGAGTTCAGGATGTGTAGTGTTATGTATCATCTGTATCATATTTGTCAGTCTTTCCTCTCTTTGTCATGAGCATTGCTAATGTTTTCTGTAAAGACAGAGTATACAGATTAAAAGACTAATAAGAACTGTACAAGTTATGTACTTTATTGACTCATAATGTGTACATAGAGAACATACTGTATTAGTGGAGAAAAAAGCTCTATTCATATGCACATATTTTTTATAGAGATCTATAATGTTTTTGCACATATCAATTTGAATTGTCCTCTGTTGTCTTCTTGTGAATGTACAAGTTTTTTTTTTTTTTAATCGAATAGCTGTGGGATCAATTCTAGTCTGTTTAGGCCTACTGATATTGAGATGATTTTTATTTTTCTATTGGGAGGACGGGGTGAGTCGTATTACATAGATCCATTGAGAACCAAACTACAAATGATCTGTAGCCTGAGTGCAATACACTATAAATGTTCCTGTAAGTTTACCCAGTTAGGTTACTCACTTTTTACACAAACATAGCCAGTAACGTGCATCTCACACATACAACCCTTTACCATACTCAGGTTCATCTCTAAATGTATATTACAATTTCTACTACACTCTACATTATAACCTAATTTAACCACAACATTCTATTTTAACATTTTGTTGCCCTTGGCTGTGGCACAAATTGCATGTGAAGGTCAGAGTAATTCAAATGTAAATGTGACCTTGTTTTGTTTCTCCTGATGTTCAAACTTTTTAACTATCAAAGCAGAAGACTCAGAGAGTTTATGTCAGTACACCTCTGATCTATTTTTTGATCTGTTCTGCTTTGAAATGGCCCCTCTGGGTTTGTGCCCTTGCGCAACGATGAGACAACTTTTTAATGAAAGGAACACAAAGATATGTTTTGATTTTTTTTTTTTAGAGGGCATTCATGTGATTTATGTATAGTTAAACTAAGCCATGATGTTTTTGGAAGTTCACAGGTAAATGAACCTGCAGATCCTGCTCTTTAAATGATATAACTCATATATCCAATTTCATCAATGTATCACCTGAGATTTAAAATAGTTTATGCAGCTTTTGTGCTGTGCTAATTTTCTATTTTCCTTCATTTCTGAATCTCATCAAAAGATGGAGAAGGAAAATCAGTTGCATGTTACTGAGAGGTTTAGAAATATAAACATCTGGGTGTTTTTTGAAGTTTTTGATATTTCGATTTTCAGATATTTTCAATTTGTAGACTTATCTAATTGCACTGAGATGTAATTACAAGGTATTCCTCTTTGTAGAGCTGAGTAAACCCACTTGTTGTCTAATGCAATATTTTATTATAGTCTTATGTTGAGATGAGTGCAAGAAGTTTAGTTGCAAGGAAAAATCATTGATGATTACAATTGATAAAAGTATGTACTCTGACAACATAATCTGACATCAGTTTATTGGGCTTTGAGACTAATGTGTGCAGTGTTTCATGCATCTTATGGTACTAGATCAAGATTTTTTTCAAGAGGGTTGTTGAGAGTTTTTTTAATTGCTATTGAATAAATCATAGATCTGTATGGATGAAGTAGTATATAATTGCTTAAAGTGTTTTAATCACTTCGGGCATGTGGACATTGTTAGCTTTTTTTTTTTTTAACTTGAGCTTTTGCCATCAAGCAGCCTAATGTCCTTAACCCTTCAATAAATAATCAAAGCATTTTCCTCAAACTTTCATGATGACAGTCATTTCTCTTCTGTTATTGCAACTAGGACTTCGTTATTCACACAAACTGTCTGCAATAAGTTTTTTTTTATGACTTGGTTGATAAAACAAAAGTGTTTGAAAAGCATTTCTATTTTGTATTACCTTTTATTGCGTAATGACCACAACTAGTCTGAGGTATATTCTCTGTGATCTACACATAAACATTTTATAGCAAAAGGAAGATGTGTAATTTGTTTTTTAAATTTATACAGACAGTTCTAATTTGAATATATATAATCCACATGTCCTCAGAATCTTTCTCCTTCAACTGCAAGACGCAAGCCTCTTTTTACCATTGATTCATCACCAAAAAGCGGATTACACTTCGCCAATCCCCTTCGAGCATCGCGGTGAACCGAAAATGGATATAAAACTACAAGTTCTGAGAACTTCTGCCAGCTGCCAATGCGGACTCTACCTGTCCTCACTGAGATGACTTGACCGTCAGAACTCTGCAGAGCTCTGCCGCCTCTCTCATCCGCTCATGACAGCCACTGAATAACAACAAATGTATGCCGATCAACCAGACCAACTTTCAAAAAAAAAAAAAGCAAACTCCAGCCCACTCAACAAATCCCATTCCTGGGTCTCGACTCTCCTGCTATGCAAGTCCACATCTTATCGAAGTGCTTACAAGCTGTCATGACCTCACTTGTGATAAAGAGCTTTCACAGAGCACTTGGACTGATTGGCAGCAGCCTCGGCGATGTGTCAGCTGGGCCTGCTTCACATGCGGCCGCTTCAGCTCTGGCTAATTTCCTATATCCCCTCAAATGCCCGTATGCCTTTGTGATGGCAGCCGGCACTGCCTCCGCTTTGCTCCCATCCACTCATGATGGCGACAGTAAGACTGTCCACTCTCTTGTGTCTGTCATGTCCTTTGAATTCTGGCTGTGCAGTGCATTAAGTCAGTAAATGCTTATGTTCACACACAAAGTGCATCAGTACCAGAGCTCCTCCTCCGACTCTTCCTCACTCTCATTGTAGAAGAAGCCCTCTGCCTTCACGCAGCAAGTTGTCTTGTTTTTAGCACGAAATGCCTCATGTTATAAAGCAGCGCGACCGGTTCCCTATGTAACCCATCCGATCTTACTCACCCTACTCCGAGCAGGATATGAACCCGCGTCTCCAACATGGGAGGCGGGCGTGTTGACATGTACACTAAAGACCACAGTCTATAGCCTCAGTTGGAGGGAGTGAGGTTTACCTGCACAGCTCCCACTAGCTGGCCTCCGTTACACACACACACCCCTAAACCTCACTCCCATCCGGGTCACGGCACCAATGTACCCCTCCGGTCCTACGTTCTGAGCGGAACTTGAATCGACCACTTTATGTTGCCACTGTGTCAGTGTCCGCACTTCACAGCGAGACCAAACGGTTGGCAACTGGCGGTCAAGTTTCTGCGAGACAGTTGAACCCCCCTCGCTCGTCCACAATCCCTACTTGGGATTTGGCCTTGGCATTGAAAGCCCTGATGTGTTCGCCATTAGTGCCGCTCCAGTCAGCTTCGCTCAAATTGGTCTCTTTCAAGACGGTACCTTTACATGCACTCATGTCTGTTAAACGAGTCGGCGATATAGATGCTCTTTCAGTCCGCGAGTCTTGCATGGATTTTTGCACTGATGACTGTTGAGTTGTCCAAGAGAAGGATATGTTCCTAAGGTGTTCTCAACCCCGCCCAGAGCCCAGGTTATAACTCTATCAACCTTTGCTCTGAGTAAACTGACTGCGGGGAACACTTTCCCTTTGCAGTTCCTTTGCCCCATACAGTGTTTTTCTACTTTAGTTGAGTTGTGATATTTGCTGCTTCTATCTCTTATACAGGGCTAGGCAAACATCACTTCCTTTCTCTTGAGTTTCAGTCAGGTCTGCCACTGCATTTGTTGCTGCCGCCTAAGCATTGGTGTTCATCCAGGTCCAGTGGTCTTCTCTGTTGCGTGTTAGCACTGGAGAGACACTGTTGTAAGACAGTTTTACAATACCACTCCTTGTGATGGTTGTATCTTGTACCATTAGCTCGGCTTGTGCTGTGCACCCTCTCCAGTAACATGGTGTGATTGGATTATGTTCCCCATAGCATAATCAATGACGCAACATTAAGAGACCAATATTGAAAGGGAAAGACTCCGGTTACTGACATAACCTTTGAAATGAAGGAACGATCATGCCTTGTCACTTATGGTTTTTTGTGAACTGCTTGTTCTGTCGAAAGATTCTGAGGACATGTCCCTCAGCTCCACGTTATACAGGCAGCGTCCTTACTTGTACGCTTGAACGTCATTGGACATTGCAGTGCAATGCCGTTATTCCAATGTGGCTTCAGTGTTTTTTGGAGAAAGGTGTTTTCCCATAGCATCATAGATCATTCAGGGAAGCAAGATTATGTAAGTAAGTTCATGAAGTTTTGCATGTTACTGCCTTTTATGTGTTTTGACTGTAGCAGTGAGAATTTTTTGTCCGACTTGAGACAGTGCCACTGTGATGTATGCCATCAAAGTACTGCAAGAGCCGTTTGAGAGCAGCCATCTGGTGCAGTCAGTGCAGCTCCTTCAGAGCAGCTCATAGACTGTACAAAAAAAAAAGATGGACGACGCACCTTCACTCTCTTCCATTGTAGTAGCTGATTAATATGGCGCTGACATCTTGATATATAGTGCGCATAGTGAACTTGGAGCCTGAATCTGTGCAGTAGTGAGCACGAAGTGGAGCCCACAATTTCAATGTCCCACCCACACTCCGAACAACTCATTATGTCAGTGTGAAAGAAAATTAAAGAAAAGGAAGCTCCAATATCCTCGTGAAGATCCAGAAGAAGACGGCCTCAGTGTAGCCCCTCCCTGCAGAACAGGAGCTACAGTTGTGTTCAAAATTATTCAACCCCCACTGAAATTGATTGTTTTGGCCGGTTTGACATTGATTTTGATCATTCAGTCATCCTGCTTACAATTAAATCAAAGAGGCACGTGTAGGTCAGACAAATATAACATAACATTTATAATGAAATAACCACAAATGTCTTTTCTCTGCTCACATCATTATCAGTTTTATTCAACCCCCAAGTGACATTCAATCTTAATACTTAGTACAACATCCTTTTACAGTTATAACAGCTTTTAAACGTGAAGCATAGCTTGACACAAGTGTCTTGCAGCGAGCTACGGGTATCTTCGCCCATTCATCATGGGCAAAAGCCTCCAGTTCAGTCACATTCTTAGGCTTGCGCACTGCAACTGCTTTCTTTAAGTCCCACCAGAGGTTCTCAATCGGATTTAAGTCTGGTGACTGCGATGGCCATTTCAAAATGTTCCAGCCTTTAATCTGCAACCATGCTCTAGTGGACTTGGAGGTATGCTTGGGATCATTGTCCTGTTGAAAGGTCCAACGTCTCCCAAGCCTCAGGTTTGTGACGGACTGCATCACATTGTCCTCCAATATCTCCTGGTACTGAAGAGAATTCATGGTACCTTGCACACGCTGAAGCTTCCCAGTACCTGCAGAAGCAAAACAGCCCCAAAGCATGATTGACCCCCCGCCATGCTTCACAGTAGGCAAGGTGTTCTTTTCTTCATAGGCCTTGTTCTTCCTCCTCCAAACATAGCGTTGATCCATGGGCCCAAACAGTTCTAATTTTGTTTCATCAGTCCACAGAACACTATCCCAAAACTTCTGTGGTTTGTCCACATGACTTTTGGCATACTGCAGTCGACTCTTCTTATTCTTTGGAGACAGCAAGGGGGTGCGCCTGGGAGTTCTGGCATGGAGGCCTTCATTACGCAGGGTGCGCCGTATTGTCTGAGCAGAAACTTCAGTACCTACATCTGACAAATCTTTTCTCAGTTCCTCAGCAGTCACACGGGGACTTTTCTCCACTCTACGCTTCAGGTAGCGCACAGCAGTTGAAGTCAGCATCTTCTTTCTGCCACGACCAGGTAGCGTTTCAACAGTGCCCTTTGCCTTGAATTTGCGAATGATGCTTCCTATGGAGTCTCTTGGTATGTTTAACATCTTTGCAATCTTCTTATAGCCATTGCCCTTCCTGTGAAGAGTAATCACCTCTTCTCTTGTCTTCCTGGACCATTCTCTTGACTTCACCATGTTTGTAACCACACCAGTAAATGTCTAGAAGGAGCTGAGTATCACAGTCATTTTAAAGCTGTCTAATTGGTGCTTATTAGGCTTTATTGCTGCTCCCTGACATCCACAGGTGCTTTCAATACCTGATTGAAAACACTTCAATGGACCTCTGTTCTTCAGAGTGGTAGTCTTTAAGGGGTTGAATAATTGTGTCAATGAAGAATTCACAAAAGAAACATTTACTACTGTATTACAAAACCAATTGATGTCATTTTAGTTGCATATGCTTCTTTAAGAAGTCCTTGTAGGATTTCATTCTGAATTCAATTACAAATGTACTCTAAATTCTCTAAAACCATTTACAGCATTGGGGGGTTGAATAATTTTGAACACAACTGTACAGGAGAGACGGGTAGGTTTAGGGATATGTGAAGTGGGAGGAGTTGGATCTGGATCTCGTGCTCTGCAGTGAGGACCATCTCACACTGAGTGCTTTATGGACCCCTCCACTTTGATCAGGGACCCGTTACATTTGTGTTCGTCAAATTTGTCCAGTTTATGTCTCAGTTGTTGAATTTTTTTCATACTAATATTTACCAATTTTAATAAACTTGCTTTAAGCAGTCCAAAGCGGGAGGATATTTCTTCTTCTTATTCTTTATATAACGATCTTACCACAGATTTATTAGTACACTGTGGCATTTTGTCAGTAGCTGTTATTGTGATATTTTTTTATGGGATATTCAACACTTACCTGGCTGATTATTAAACAAGTTCTCAGTAATAAGACACCTAATTTTCAAATGATTCTGGTCAAAGATTACTCAGAAAGCTGTGCAGCGATAATAATGTTTGGTTGTAGGTTTCCGAGCCGTCAGATGCAGTGGTATCGTGGAACGTTGGCGTTTGTCGCCATCTACTGGACAATTGTGTACTTACACAGGCTGAAACAGACGGAACTACTAATCTGCATTTACGATTGTTCCACACGGAACTGATAGTGTGGCTACACTGATGGGCAGAACGTTTAATGCTGCTGCTGCTGCTGCTGTAAAATACTTACAATTTAAAAGGACTAATGTAAAATGAGTACATTAAGAGGTACGAATGTCTGTCATATATCCTACTTCTACAAATAAAGCCGAGATTATTTACAGCCTTCCGTAGTCATAGTTACACAAAGCAGTTCGCAGCTCTACTGTCGGCAGTGGAAGACAGAAATGTGGGGAGAAATCGAGCCATGTATCAAACCCAAGGAGGATGGAAACATGAGCGGCGGTACAGACTCTCCACATGTGCAGGTGAGAAATGTCATCACACACATGTAACTAGAGCATTTTGAAGAGTACGCTTTGACAGGCTAACATACAAATGTTTCATTGTGCCTCCTCAAACTACATGAATACATATTAATGTTTGACCATATAGTCAATAAGAGTGCGAATTTCACGATCATCTCTTACTGACAAACAAAACATGAGATAGCGTAGTAAAAAGAGTGTTTTGACAACATTTTAAATTAAAAATGGGGGGGGGGGGCAGTCTTGACACATAGCTTAGGAACACAAATAGAGAATTATATTCATTTAAAGTCGTGTTTTTAAATGCATGTTTTTTTTTTCTTTTTGAGCTCGTAATATTTAATCTAAATGTAATAATGATTTCTCTAGTTATTTAGTCCACTCAAACTCTGCCCCTTTCTTACAAACAACTGTAAACTCTCATTCAGATCTGCCTCAATACAAACAACAACCGACAAACCCGAGGCTGCGTCTGAAATCACACACTATATAGTAGGCGAAAAACAGTATGTGACAAGAGTAGCATGTCCGAATCCACAGTAGTCATAACAGAGCACCCGGATGACCTTTTACTGCTGGCGAGATTCTGAAGTGTGCGTGTAATGGACGCTTTACTATCCCATGATGCCACAGGAGAAGATTTGTGAATGGCGGTGAAGTGATGCAACTTACACTGGTTACTGTAGGTCACATGATAATGACAACCCGAGCCCCCATCCTACAATTTTTTATTTTCGTTTTTAAATCTAGCCACTTTGTGGAATGACCCAAAAATGATTGTAACCTCTTGAATGTCTGTGGACACTGCTCTTTAAAGCAGAAGACAGTGTTGTGGGGAGAAATTGAGCCACGCGCCGAACCGAACACATCTGGAGACTGCAACGAACTTGCTCCGCAACAGACGTGTCCTCCTGAGAGAGCTGTGAAGGCGGCTCAAAACACTACAAGCTACTCTCCAAATCTCCAGGTGAGATGTCTCCTGTGTTCAGCACACAAACTATACATACAATATAATTCAATACAGGATTCTAACTGTGTGGCTCTTGCTTGTTTTTCCGAGGATGAGCCATCCAGCTGTCTCAGCGCAATGATCGAGGCTGTCGCAGCCAGTGGGAGTCCCGTGAAAAGCCAGCAGATCGGGGAGCCAGACTTATCTCTGGAGGAGAAGAAGGTGGTTTTAATGGATCAGTTCACATCTAAGCCCTTAGTTTTTCTGGAGCGCTATCAGGCTCATCTGAAGCCAGAGCACATGGACGCTTTCTCACACCTGAGCAGTGACTGCAGGGCGCAGTATTACTGCAAGCAGATTCAGAGACGGGCTTCTGGCACTGCAGACCGGAGAAGGATCCGGAACCATCGATACGCAGCTCTCCTCGCTCTTCAGAAGGGTAAGCGCAGGTGGTTCG
The DNA here is from genome assembly GCA_037194245.1 of Opsariichthys bidens. NCBI lineage: Eukaryota > Metazoa > Chordata > Actinopteri > Cypriniformes > Xenocyprididae > Opsariichthys > Opsariichthys bidens. The sequence continues at coordinate 13,329,973 of CM074277.1, read as the reverse complement.
AAGTGTGTTCCTGAAGGCTGCTTAGGAATCAGACAAATTCTAATGCAGCATCAAATCCTTCATGGAGAAGGCAATCCCATAATGCATTGTAATATAGAAATTCAAGATGTGAATGACGCAAGAGATATTTTGAATAATTCATTAAGGTCATGTGACACCAGCATCATTACTCCAGTAATCCAGTAACTCCTTCAGAAATCATTCTGACATGATGATTGATCATCAAGAAACACTTAAAACTGTTTTCAACACTGATAATAATATTAATATTTTTGTGGAAAATGTGACTCATTTTCTTCAGGATTGTTTGATGAGTAGAAACTTCAGTAGTGCAGCATTTATTTGAAATAGAAATGTAATGTTATGTCTTCACTGCTACTTGATCAATAAAATGCATCATTTTTAAATGAAAGTAGTAATATCGTTTAAAAAAAATCTCTTAAGAAAAATCTGTACCTCTAGCACTTTGTGAACTTGCTGAAGAAATGCTTATGACAGTAATAGCATGCTTTGATTCTTCCGTCTTCCTGAAAAACGTTCTCTCGGCAGAGGGCCAGTACTTCAGCGAGGAGCAGATGCGTGTGCGAGATCCGCTGCTGTACGAGCAGTACATTGGGCAGTATCTCAGTGAAGAGGAGATCCTGCAGCGCTCAGAGGAGGCCATGAAGAACGGCCCAGGGGGACTCGCTGACCTGCTTATCAACTCCTACCAGGAGAAACTCATCCAGAACCGCCTGGAGGAGGAGCAGGAGAGAGAGCAGTGTGCAGCGGAGGAGTCTGACGAGGAAGGTATGAGATCTCCCAGAGTCATAACTCCGATTCCATTCAATCGGTTTGATGGATGAATGTGTGTGTTTCAGAGTGCGAAGCACCCAGACAGGCGGAGTGGGAGCCCACTGCAGAAGAGAAAGCCATGCTGAGGGAGGAGTTCCTGAGTCAAATGCATCAGCGCTTCTTGGATGGCAAAGATGACTTCAACTACAGGTTGAGTCACAGTACTTACTCACTCTCCAGTGTTACAATCAACTCGGTCTGATTTCATATCAAACTGAGAACAATTTCTTTCTCTTAAAATTAGTTAAGTTGCAAACTGTAGTGTGAATTGACCCTTCGCAAAGCCCCGCCCCCTTTAGTTACTGTTGCTATGTCCGAAAAGTCATGCGCTCTCGTGCCACACATCATGTTCTCAAGCAAAGAGGACACTGACAACACGTCGACAGACATGAAACGGTTCCATATTTAATATATTGCAATTTTTTAAAGAAGTTTAAACAGTAAATACTGTATAGTGTCTCTTTAATGTGTCGTGACAGATCGCTGGAGCTCCTTCAAGCGGCTCGTGAACCAACATCTCTTCATACTAGTTCATTTATAGCATCAAATAAACATGAATGAACATCAGAAGGAATGTTGTGGAAAGACACGAGTACACGATTTTTCAAGATCAAGTTCATCAACGTTAATCTACTAACTCCCCTGACTGCTTTGTCAGGACTGAATGGCGGATTCGGGGTTATGATTGGTCAGATCACCTGTCAATCAAACTGTTTGCGAAGGGTCAATTGTTCATATTATAGCTCTTACATCTTAAATAACATTATTTTCATTGCAGTGAAGTGGATGAGAATCCAGATTACGATAACCTGGATATTGTAAGCCGTGATGCAGAGGAGCGCTACTTTGATGACGATGACGAGGAGGAGGAAGAGGAGGAGGATATGATGCAATAGCCCTTTGTTCAGAATTGCTCCTATTTGATGTTTTTGTTTGTGCAAGTTAAATGCGATTATAAAAACTTGATTATCTTTAATAAAAGAGTACTATTTTTCAAAGTGTTGTTGGGGTTAAGTTTGAAGAATTCCTTGTTTAAAAAAAAAAAAAACACTGGTTGCTGGTCTGACCCAAGACATAAGAGCTTCCACTTTAATCTGCTGTTCAGCAGGTGTTCAGTTCTTGCAGTACACGCGACTCAATGTATAATAAAGCAGATGGGCGTTTGGCATGACAACAGAGTGCTACAGACCTGCTTTACTCCTTTTAAAGCTCATTTAAATAAAATTCTTCTGAATTAACTATTACTGTTGCATGCTACGACACAGTCGTTTTGAACCCTATGTTAATTCTACATGGACTATTTAAACTATTAGGACCGGTACGGCTGGTGTCTCATGTGAACAAATTACTATAAAAAGGTGTAAAGGTAGAGCAAGTTTCAAATTTTAAATATTTAAGTACAATTATTGACAAACTCATTTTAGGAAAATGTGGACCATATACACCCAAGTAAGAGCTTTTAGATCTACTCAGGAAATTTTAGGATAGCTAGGAGGATCCCAACCATTGTTTATAGATCGATAATTGAAAGCATTTTATTTGTGTGTACACCTGTGAATGCTTATGGTGGGCATTATATATAAAATGTATAATCTGTAGCATTGTTTGTCAGGATGTATTTTGTATAGTGTCATTCACATAACAAAGATGAATCTGTTCAGGAAATCTGTACAGACAAACTATTAAACTTTGTGCAAACGAAAGATCAAGAATATGTGCTTTTCAAATGAAATGGCCCATGGTCTTCTTTTTAATCGCTTGGCACTATTCAGAGTTCTTACCCAAAGTTCCTTGGGTTCTTGTAGACTTTGAGCTAAATTCTGCTTAGGTGTTTCCCTCAACTTGATCACCAGCCTTTTAAAAAAATAATATGCAACTGTGTGCCTCATTTATAAAACGTGTGCAAGAGCAGATTTGAACTTGCACTAAAATCCACACCAACGTTCATATTTATAAAGTCTTCGACATGGAATAGTGCTTGGCGCCATGCCAAGGATCGACAGCCTTTTTGTCATGAAGTGCCTTTTTTTTGTGTGCGTATATTCGTTTCTGATTCCCATGTACACACATTTGAGAAGTGACACCAGATTAAATGTAGGGTGGTATGCAACATTTAATAAATGAGGCCCCCTATATTGTAAAACACATTAAAGTATATTTTAGGCATTTAAATGTTTAACCTCAATTTGTAAATACCACTTCTAGTTCATTGCAGGGCCTCCTTTTATGAAATAGGTTGGAAATAAAAACCAAATGCCAAGTACAGACCTCACAGGCAATTCAATGAAATATGGAGTAAATACTTTATTAACATTCAAGATTTCATTAGCATTGCAATATCTCAAATTAAAATTCTACACAAGGAAAATAAAAATTAAATACATGTTCACAGGACAGGTGCTGGATGGAAAGTAAAGGTTATGTATAAGGCAAAAATATACAAACAAAAATTAAACAACTACAATTAGTGAGGTCCCTCGGACAAGTAACGAACAAAACAAAAACCAGGGAATATGCATGGAGCCGATACCAAGCAAATCGTTTATGTGCAGTTTTCTTTGTAAATTACAATGTAGCGCCTTTCACTTTAAAAATCACACTTTTAAAAGTACACTGACTAACATCTGCATTATCTGATCTGAGCATCTGAATGAGTCTCATTCAAATTGTCTAGGGCAAAACATGTCCTTCCCTCTATTAGCTACACTAAAACCTCTAGTAGTAATTTCTACTCCACAACAGTCTATAATTGCCACAAAATGCAGTGTTAGAAATGCCTAGTTTACCTAAATGCCAGTGAAATCTAGAAAATACAAAATACCAACCCTTATAAGCCATATAAAATTATTCTAAAGAATACTGTGTAAATAGAAAAAGACATTAGCTCCTTCATAAAGTGTTAATACTGTGGCAAAAAAGTAGTTAGAATTACTGAGCAGAATACTGAAAGGTTACATACACACCATGTTCCTTCAAATTACACACTTCACAGTTAACTGCCAGAATTACTTACAATGGCAAGTGGTTTAAGGGACAAATATAAGTACGGAAATATATATATATATATATATATGTATATATAAAAAAAGAAACAGATGACTGAACGAAAGGAAAATACCTCTATCAAACCCACAGGGTCCATAACTTGAACTTTTCAATAGATTTGTGGTCAGAAACCATCACAGTATCATAGATATAGTTAAAAAGGCTGTCAGGAGGGGAAAAAGTAAATGGTTCATACAGACTACATATACCTTTCTCTTTTGTAAATGAGCAGGGCACTTAATACACATCAGCTTCTAAATGAGTTTTGCTTTAATGGTCATTTTCTGTTGTGCCACGATAAATATATGGAGCAGTTGTTTGCCCTAAAATACCCTCAAGATTCATGAACTTTACTGTAGCAGCCATGTATTCGAGGCAAAATATATACTTCTGAACTTAAGCATTTCGATTTGATTTAGCATAAGATGAGAGGTGAGGTGGCGTGAGAAAAGAGGAATGACGAAAGAAGAAGAAAAGCTTTGTGGGGCCAGTGCAAGCATCCCCCCTACCGGCATACGGTCATTGTGCAACACATCTTGGCTGTTTTATCGCCTGATCCCTTTAAAAGTCACCTCTCAAATGTACCATTTTACAGCCCCTCAAAATGAACCAATGGTTGAGGGGAGGAAAAAAAAGAAAAGGAAAACTGGAGGAAAGGTGAAGGAGAAGAGGATAATAGAATGAATCATTCAGTCTTTTGGCACAGGGGGGAAAAAAGTGCAACATTCCCATTGTAAAAACTTGATGAACAATGTTTGGTGCAACTCGCAGAGTCGCAAACAGCTCTGTCAAGATCCAATTAGAAGTAATGAGTTCAGCTGATGAGTTTCCACCCATTACAGCTCCTGAAAAGGAACATCTTCATTAAGGCTTAAATACGGATGCAATTATATATAATCACAGGCACTCACCCAAACACACCGATTGATCTTGTAATCATTCAAACCATTCTGCGCTACCAAACATGTCCACAAGGAGGCGAAGAGGTGCTTTTTTTTTAGCTCAGAAGTGCAACTAAAATGTCTATGGCTGAATGAAAACGCTGGAACATGTGATCCGTTCTTAAGTTTCTATACATTAACAGTTCAGATAATAATTCCTTAACGAAGGATGATGAGAGAGGCAGATGCCCTACTGAGTGCTAGCGTCACAGGATATGCACAGCAGAAATCACAAGAGTGCATTTGGTGAAGCTCTGCATACAAATTCACCCTTTAATCCCTCTCTTTGTCTGGCAAGGTAAAGTTAGAGCATTAGCAAACTGGAAACTATTGAATAATCTAGAAATTCACTAACTATGGGATAAGGGTATGGTCTCTGCCAATAAGAATACATAAAATGCCTGAAAGCACCATGGTTTTGTCTCTTACATTTTCTTTTACTAAGCCATTTTAAATCGAAAACTCATTAGCTACTAAAAAGTTATATATAGTATTGAAAACATATTCATTATCTGAACTAAATCATGCACTAAAAATTTAAATGTTGCTCAGGGACTCATGAATCGGCTAAAAAATTTATTACAGATTAATTTGAGACCCAAACAGATTTTTTAGATGGTTCTTATGAACACTTGACTACTTCCCAACACTAGATATTTTTAACTAAACACTGAATCATCAGACATGATCTAAGACAAAGCAAAAAAAAAAAAAAAAAAAAAAAAAGCACACATTTTATCCAATTTTTAAAAAAAAATATTATGAAGAAATATTTAAAACTGATACACAAGAAAATCACCCATTTACTGGGATTTGCAAGCATGTTTTTGCATGAATACATGCGTGTTCGGTTTTCCTGACCTGCTATTTTAGTAGTTTAAGTTAATGCTATGTTTACTGTACGCTCAGATTTTGTGGTTTTCTCCATTTTCAATGCACGGATCTGCACATTAAGTAACTGCCAGGCTCAGCAGGGTCCATGTCTTCAGTCAGACACACCTCCCTTCTGCATCCAATAACAAATCTCCTGTCTACTCTTCACAGACCACAGCGCTCCGCTCACAGCCGCTCCACAGGCCTGCTTAAGTTGTAAATGTTCCTCACCTCCAGCTGTCTGCCGGCTCGCCTCAGTTGATGAGAATTCCAGGAGGCCTCCCATCCTCTTCGGTGATGTTCCTGAAGTTATTCTCAGCTTCATCCACAGTCCTAAACAAGCAAAACATTGAGTGGAACCCAAAATACACTCAACTCTAATAGACCAGAACAGATAAGTAAAGTGCGCTCACATTAAGAAGTCTTTGACGTCCTCAACGGTGAGATCACCAGTGGTGTCCAGAGTGATGTCAGCACTGCTGATGGGAGAATCCAGGACAGGCGAGGACAAAGCGCTCCTCATTTCCTCCAACAGACCTGAAAGAAAGCACATTATCTTATTTTGTGCTTGTTCAACCTGAACAATGAAATCATTGTATTTCATGAAATACAAAATGTTCTTGACAGTGTGATTTGTATCGTCACAAAAGACGTGAGATCATAGTTTAAGAGAAATTAACTGCTGTACAACATCAAGTACATAAATTAGACCTCAGTCATAAAAATTTTAAATTTCCAGTAAAACAAAACCACACAAATGCTAGTAATTACAGATAGTTGGGTGAAGAATGACATATATTTTCCATCTATCAAGACTTGAGTGTAGAATTGTTACCGTCAGTTTCAACAGACTTGCTCTCTGCTTGTGTCTTGTGTGTTCCATTAGCCTGTGGTGGGAGCGTTGTGCTGGAACTGCTAAAAAAAGATTGAAATGTGCTGAAAATGCAGAACTACTATTCTCTGAATGTCGGGAACATGACTGATTTCTTCAACACGATCATCCACCAAAAATTACTCATCTGTAACACTACTGTTCAAAGGTTTGGGGGCAGTAAGAAATATTTTTTTTAACATTTTAAAAAATAAATGCTTACTAAAAAGAACAAATCACAATTTCAAATCAATTTTAATATATTTTAATGGGATCCTTGATTATGATTCCCCTTTTTAAACTTTAGTTAGTGTGTAATGTTGCTGTTCGAGCATAAACAACATCTGCACAAAGGTGGTATCGACTACAACAAGCTTCTTCCCGGGTTATTGACATCACTAGCCATAAAATTTACAATAACCCTGCCCCCGGGACCAAACAACAAAGGAGGTGAGGCCATGTTGGGCTACTTTAGAGAAGAGGAAGCGTTGTTGCTGCCAAGTCGTGATTACCGACAATCGTCATTGTGGCTACGTGAGATTCTCCAGCTTTGTTGTTGTGGAGCAACGAAGCGTGAGCTGTTAAAGCTCCGCCCTCTTCTAGAAAGGGGGCCGGGAGCAGCAGCTCATTTCCATTTAAAGGAACACTCACAAAAATGGCGTGTTTTTGCTCACACCCAAGCTGATCTGTGGGGTATTTTGAGCTGAAATGTCACAGACACATTCTGGAGACACCAGAGACTTAAAAATGTAATTTATTGCTGTGATGTCAAAGCTGAATTTTCAGCATCATTACTCCAGTCTTCAGGGTTTGTTACATGATCCTTCAGAAATCATTCTAATATGATAAAAAGAAATATTTCTTGAACAAAAAATTACCAATGTGTTACAACTAGACCGAACTGAGATACATTTCAGCCACAGGATATTTTGTGAAATCACTAGAGTAGCCCTCCCAACAGTGAAATCTCACTGATCCAAAAATAACTGCATCTTGAACATCAAAAATCTTCTAATCGGCTGTGACTGCATTCATTGGAGTTTCGCATTCAGAGTTGACAGGCAGATTATTGCACCTGGTCGGGACACTGTTAAACCGTGAAATCTGTTACTCACCTGTGTGCAGAGAGATCCAGAGGTCGCTCCACAACTACTCGACACAGTGGTTCTGTGACGACACGAGCTGACAGCGAGAACCGCTCGTACTCCGAGGGCGAAATCAGGTAGAATCCTAATAACGTTTAAAGTAATAAAGGCAATTTAGTTGAACCTCATTCAAGTGGAAAGGCTCAGAGCTAGAAATGATTTACAGGCTGTTTGAGAATGAACTACAAACCTTGTCCAGTCTTAGTGAACACACAGGAAGCAATGCCACTGATGTCTTCTTTGCGAATGCAGTCGTAGCGTACTTGCGGTCTCAGTGCCGGCACACTGAACACGTGGATGTCACCCAGATTGGTAAGGCACGCAAGAGCGTTCTCAGAGTACTCCTCAGAGCTCACGCTGGTGAAGTTCGACAGTGCCACCTTCCGTACTCGACAGCCCTCATGGGCGGTCAACTTGAACTTGGTCTTCGCGCTTACTTTAGGCAGCGTGAAAACCTGCATAAAGCAGAAGAACGATTATTTACTTCCAATCCTGCTTCTTACGATCCAGTTAATGAGAGACTTAATTGTAAAAATCCCAACCTTAAACTGCTCCTCAGAAGCAATAAGAACGGAGTGGCTGCCCTGCATGTCTGGAGCTTTGGCCAGATCTCTGGAGACTTCATACGGCTCTGGCAGTGGGGTCCCTCGACCATCCAGCACAGCGATGGACACCACTGGAGCTCTGTGCATAAGCTGGATCTCTTTTCCCAGCAAGGCCTCCACACTCTGCTCAGAGAACTTCTCCTGCGAAGGGACGTCCAGAGCGTACGCATACACGGAACCCGAGTTTGTGCCGGCCCACATTGTAGGGCCATGATGCGTTCCTGACAAACAGAGGAAAAATAATGCAGTCAACCAAATGGCCTATAAACATTTCAAATTGAACAGATTTCACATCTCAAAGACGGCGCGGTCATGCAGATTTGCACGTCGCAACATCAGGAAAATCCGTCCCTTCCTGACTGAGCACACAACAACTGCTTTTTTTCAAGGCTTGATTACTGCAATGCTCTTCTGGCTGGTCTGCCGTCAAGTGCAATCAAACCTCTTCAAATGATCCAGAACGCTGCCGCACGTCTTGTCTGCAACGAGCCTAAGAGAGCCCACTCTTCATCTCTTTGCACTGGCTACCCCTCGCTGCTCGCATCAAGTTCAAGGCGCTGATGCTTGCTTACAGGTCCACCACAGGCTCTGCACCCTCCTACCACGCTACGTCCCCACCAGAAGCCTGCGATCACTAAAGGAACGAAGGCTTGTGGTACCGTCACAGAGAGGCACAAAATCACTCTCCAGAACATTCTCGTTCACTGCTCCCTGCTGGTGGAACGATCTCCCTACTTTCATCAGGATCGCAGAATCCCTGGCAATATTCAAGAGACAGCTGAAAACTCATCTCTTCCGTGAACACTTGATCCCCTCATTGGATAAAAGCATCTGCTAAATGACTAAATGTAAATGTAGATTTTTCCATATCAATTAAATGTTTGAAGAGCCTGGAGACTCATTTACAAAATGCAAGCATGGTATGACTGAAATTATCACAGTTGCCACAAATTTTCAACATTGATAAATGTTTCTTGAGCAGCAAATTTATAGTAATATTAGAATGATTTCTGAAGGATCATTTGACACTGAAGACTGGAGTAATGATGCTGAAAATGTAACTGTCATCACAGGAATAACTATAAAAAATGTTAAATAATGGTGTACCATTTTCAAATTTTTAAAATTGTAGCGTTTCATAATATTATTGTTTTACTGCAAGGGAATAATTTTCAATGATGATACACAATGGAGTATGTAAACATCTTTTTGGAATACAGGTTCCACAAGAATATGAATCATGATCTTACAGCATATGTTTCCCAATCTTACTCCATGTATTCACCCAACACTGAAGTTTTGGGCATCTGTTATATAACATCTGATTCCACTTATCAGATAATTGGTAGCATTCTCCATGACCTGATTTGGAGGCCGAAAGCAGCATTTCTCAATTCTCAATGCGTTTTGTTTGAACACATTTTTTAGTTTTCCCTATTCAGTCAGCACAGCTGTTGAGACAATAGTAATCTGGCTGGACCCATTATAACGTTCCAATAACATAAACCACTCACACCCATAACCACACAGTACGAACACAACTTTATTCCCTCAATTGTTGTGAAACATTTTAATATATTGCACTAATAAACAATAATTCTTTGTTCAGAACTCCCTCATGGAAAATTTAGCTCTCCCCAAACATGATCGAATCACTATTGTGCAAGAGACTGTCTGAGTTAAGAGGTCGTATATTTTGAAGATGAAGGAAATGAGGCTGCCTCGTGCTTGTGACCCAGACATCATGATATAGAGTGACAGTGTAAATTACTTCAGCAATCCTTCTCTCTGCACTCATCAGAGTCTTGGATTAGCTTTTGCTGGTCTAACATTTTAGCTTCACTGGTATAATAACAGATGGATAAAACAAGCATGTACAACTGATCAAATCAAACTTGGACTGGGACTAGATTCAATAATTCAATGTGAATAGATCACAAATAAGCTATCAAAAATAATACATTTTTGAATCCCACTTGGATTTAATTAACAGAATGGATGAAATGTCCTCATAAAGCATGTTTACATCGTAATACCAGTGTAATACCCATGTCATTATACATGCATGTCCTCATAAGTCATGAAAACAAGCACACAAACACACTTTACATTATGTGCCGTATTTACTATGTACGAACATTGTGCCAGAACGTGTTGTTCTGGAAAATTCTTACATTTACTGTGGGTTTGGCTTTGTATTAACTCACTCCTATAATCACAATACTGTAACTACAAATGTTACTTAAATGCAAGTACTTTAAATGCGTTTAGTACTTGAAAGTGTATCAAAAATGGTTACGCACAGAAGGTAAGGCCACCTAATATAAAATGAACAACAAAAAACAATTTAAGTTGTGTCACACTGTGCCCTTTTTCTCACAATTCTCACCATCTCTGAGGAATGTGTCAGCGAAACAGAGGCAGCGCACCACTCCAGAAAGAGAGTCGTCTGCAGACCGGGGCTCAATCCGCCTCTGCACTGGTGCCACCTCAGCATCGTGCTCCGCCAGTTGGGCGTTAGCCTCCTGCACCTGATGAAAACAAGAGGAGCATCTTAGTAACTAATAAAGTCAGCAGACTGAAAAAACAGCCTAATTTCCTATATCACAAAAACCTGTGAGATAGTGAGATGTATGTGTAGGAGATTTCCAGACACCTACTTTACTGGTGGGACTATTAACCACAGCACGTTTCTTTCCTGACACTCTGCTCTTCCGGATTCTTCTGAAGGACTGGCGCAGGGATTTCTTCAGAGACTTCACTCGAGACAGTGGGCCCTCCATAGCCAGAGAGTCGTTGGGGTGTAGGGTGCACCTATGAAAAGAACCTTCCTTTGAAGCAAACTCCATTCATACAAAAGTCAGATCTTTATTAAATATCCTGAGGTTATTTTGCCACTTCAATGAATAACCCAAATAATGAGGTTTAATTTTAATATTAAGGGTTGTTTTATTTTAAGACGGTTTAATATTATTTTTGCCATTACCAATACTATTAATAATACTCTTTATACATTAGATAATTTTTATAATAACAACAATAATATTTAACCTTATAATAAAATGACTATTTATATTAAAATTGTTTATTATTATTATTATTGTTGTTGTTACTAATACTACCACAATCTTGAGACAGATGCTGCATACATAGGAATACTGTATTATAGAAATACAATGTATGTGAATACAATTAAATTGTTACTTTTTTTGATAACATTATTGAGTATATTTTTGAGTTTGTGTTCTGGAATATTTGTAGAATTTGTTTGGTAATGCAGTTTCTGAGGAGACCTACTCAAGACAATCATGTGTTCCTTCATTTTATGACCCTGCTTAATTTGAAGATGTGCTTTTACATGACAAGGGCCGGTATCCTACCAACTCAAATTCTGCCATTGAGCCCATCCTAATTGAGAAAACTTTAATATCTTCACAGCAAATGACATCAGTCTCTTTCAGTTTGAAGCACTGATAATAGCACTGTATAAGTGCTCCTGAACAACATTTTGCCAACTAACACAGCAGCCTTTGGAAGGTCCCACGAGTTACCTCGCCAGCACTGGACTCCGCCGATGGTAGTCAAAGAGGCCAAAGCCATGACTGGTGCCAAAGGCAATGAGGTTCCACTCTGCGTGCAGGGTTACCGCGGTAACGGCTGCAGGCGGCATGCACTGCACCAGGACAACCGGCTGGAATCCAGGAGAAAACACTACCGAGCCGATCTTAGGAGGCAGCCGGTCATGACCCTTCCACGTAAAACCTTCTCGGTCCTGGAGCAGGTCCACCGTGGCCACATCAATCATGTGATCTGACTTCTCATCGCTAAGAACCATAACTATAACCTGTGAACAGAGCTTAGGATTACTATCATTTATTTTTGTGTAGACAATAGCCATTTGAAAACCTAGTGAGCGTCCCATCTAGGCAACATTATTAAATGATTAGTTCACTTTTCCTTGCTTCAGAAGGCCTTTATTTAACCCAGGAGCCGTGTGGAGTACACGTTTATGATGGATGGAAGCACTTTCTTGAGCTTCATACTGGTGACCCCTGTTCACTGCCATTATAAAGCTTTTATATATTTATTAATATAACTCTATTGTGTTCATCAGAAAGAAGAAAGTCATGTACACTTAGGATAAAACTGGAGGCTGAGTAAACCTTGGGGTAATTTTCATTTGAAAGTGAACTAATCCTTTAAGGTCCATTCACACCATGAACGATTAAGTATAAAGACTAAATACATTAGCATCCATGCCAGTGGACAACATCATTTTGTCGTTTATCACTTTAAATGCTTGAGGATTCATAATGGTTAGAATTCTGCCTATGTAGACCACAGACAGTGAGATCGCTTACAAGGCCTTGAAACAAAGCTACTGAACAAAAAAATATATATATATTTGTATTAATCATTAAATCTATCCTACTTGTCCAGCAGTTCCAGCCACCACTAGTTTTCCACTGTATTTACAAAGGCTGATCTTCTGGATCCCTAGTCTAGGATCATCACTGTATGGGTCGAAACAGCCCACCTGTAAATAAACGAAAAGTAAACACAGATTGTTATTCTTCACTAATTCCTAAAGCTACACAAACAGTGCTGCAATATCCAATTTATGAGGAATGTATAGTGTAAAAACACACCTGAGCCAACCCAAGTCGATTGTAAAGCCCAAAATATACTTCGTTTTTTTTACGTGTACGCGAGGGTCCGTGTACAGTGCACGTGACACAAAGTCACACATGTGCATTGAATTTGTTTTGTAATCAGTTGTCCCACAAGGTGGCAACACTGACTGGGGCTGTTGTTTCAGGGTAGAAAAATGAAACCAAACAGAACAACAACAAAATACAAGCGCTCATGTGAGTGGGTCATGAGATAGCCGCAACTTTAGTTTAAAAGAATACAAAAAGACATTTTTAATTATCATAACTTCTGGAGAAAAATAACCCAGACACAGGACAAAGACAAAACTTTCTAGAGCACATGTGTTGACTGCCTGCATTCAGGCAAGCCATCAAATGGAGATAGCTTGCCTGAACTTTGAAAGACTGTGAGTTCAACTGTACGCATACAGTAATGTACACGTTTAAAAAAAAAAAAAAAAAATATCTTCCATACATCCTTAAAGAAAAAGCATCAGTCGTATTGCTAGATAACATGTTATGAACAATATATAATGTAATAGGGAAGCAATATAAGAATGCATTTCCTTCTCCTCTAGACACATTGACCCTCAACCACATTTGCTCCCGGCCAAACAGATGCTGACAAAGACAAGAACAAAGAAAAGAAGAATGTGCATGTTATGAGGAGGAAAAAAAAAAAAAAACACAATAAAATAAAAGCAATTCAGCAGTGCCATCCAGAGCAGCAATGTGCTTCATTTTCAGAAGACGCTGGCAAAGCATTTCAGTCGTCAGACAGACAATCTGCTTTTAATTAAGGTGCAAAAGGAATCAACTCCAGTGTGAATCCCATATGCTAAAGTGGGCCACACGCCAGACTGCAGTCGGCATTTTATGGAGAAGCTGAAGAAGAGGAAAAGGTGGATTAGGAAAACAAAAAAGAGACATGAGTTCAAGAAACTCGCCGAGCTGAAGCTGCCCTTGTTGTGAAAGACAACCGTGAGCAAAGTAAAATAAAATAACATTTACTAGTGTTCAGGTCATGTGATTTAACCTTCAATTTAAAAGCGAAAAAAATCATCAGAACTCCCAAATAATCCCCAACCTTTCTGAAAGGGGGCCATTCCTCCTCCCCAGCCTGCATCAAGCTGTCGTTGTGGTCGCAGTCTGTCTGAAAGATATTCGCTGTGCTCAGTTTGTACAGAGGTTTGAGCGACACTCCCGATGCATCCCAGAAGCGCACTGTACCGTCCTCATGACTAAAAAAAATAAATAAAAAAAAATAGCAACATCCTGATACAAAAACAGTAATGCATTTCATTAAAGCCTGTGGTACGTTTTATCAAAACCTTTAAGAAAAATTTAAGAAGCTTTTCAAATAGCTTGATTTTGATTTGTAATGGGAAGAGAGCTTAAATAATTAATAAATAAAAACCTACCCAGTTAACAGCAGTTCTTTCTGTTTTGGATCAGGTGCTAAGTTTTTCCCTCCACATATTGGCCAATTCTGTCAAAATATGGAGGACAAAAACACTTAGGGCAGCGACTTCAACGAAAAAAACATCTGGCAAACTTTAAATTCTGTAATGAAATAACATTAAATAAGAACTTTGATGCTGGTTTATGTTTTACTGGAGGTTGTTAAATAAAACCCATTTCAGAAAGTCAAATCACTTGCTCCTAAGCTATTAAATCCAAAAATACAGTATGAACGTGCTGTATTAAATTAATTCATTTATAGCAGTAACAAAAACGAAGGGAGGTGTTTGTTTTATGTTAACGTTATACATATAACAGATGTTATATTTCTTCCACTTCAGCAGAAAGATAAATATTTGCATTTCATATAAACCATATGTAAACGGAGGAAAGCCAACTATATGTCAGTTATTGAAATGGCAACACATAATTTGCAACATTCTACACATTCTCCAGAATTTGCTATTTGGACTTTTTTGCCTTTTCTCATACAGTATTTTGAAAGAATTTGAAACTAATGTTTAAATAAAAGTCATTATATATATATATATATATATATATATTTTTTTTTTTTTTTTTTTTTTTTTTCCCCAATAATACTTTAACCAATATAGGAATCTCACTAAGCTCCAACACTCACTCAGCTCCAAAAACTTCCACCAAATTTCCTGTCAAACCAATACGGAACATGGAGGGGAAAAAAAGTGCAAATTTTAGGCCTCTGTGTGGAGT
The DNA here is from genome assembly GCA_037194245.1 of Opsariichthys bidens. Taxonomy (NCBI): domain Eukaryota; kingdom Metazoa; phylum Chordata; class Actinopteri; order Cypriniformes; family Xenocyprididae; genus Opsariichthys; species Opsariichthys bidens. The sequence continues at coordinate 13,314,814 of CM074277.1, read as the reverse complement.
CTTTTTAAATCACCTCGTAGTTCTGCAGAGGATACTGCTGTTGGCCAGCACTGATCACTCTCTCCCACAACTTGGGAGGCACATTTGAGATGTGACATGAACAGGTGATGGCAGAGGAGTGCAGAGGAGCCAGATAGGGAGCAGGGACAGTGGGCCAGCCAGCCATCTGAAGATCAATCACTACCAGCTCCTCTTCCAAAAGAACCACAAGGGCTGATGGGTCATCAAATTCTGTGAGGCACAAAAATAACTGAACTCCATACACAGGAAATAAAAATAACCATTTAGCAGGCACATGCATCATTAGTGATTTATAGGACACTTATTACAGGAACAATTCCACCACAGCAACCTGGGGCTAAGTGCCCTGATCAGGGGAACAATGGTGACCCCATGTAGGGGTTTAAACCATAACTATGGCTGGGTAATATGATGGTATAAACTGTGGTAGAAGTGTGTCACCTAAAACGGATTCTGCTGTATTGTTTATGACAGCATGAATTTGTGGTACAGTTTTACTAGGGATACACCAATGTATCAGCCAATATTTTAAAAACAGCTGACGAGGGGGAGGGAAAATGTGTCAGACTGCAACTCATACTGTGTGAGAACAAAATGTCTTGTGTTGGATTTAGGGTTGTTGAAGTTAAAGTGACAATAATGCATTAAAAGTAAAAAAAAAAAAAAAAATAGCAACGTTAAAGCAGGCACTACTTGAAGTTCAAATTCTGAACAACAACAAAACAGTAAGTATTAGTATTATTAAAATTATATTATTAAAATGATGGTAACAATAATAATAATAATAAATCATTATCATTATTATTAGACAATCGTTTTGGGAAGTTTGATCAGCGGTCTCTATTAATCTAAAAAAAAAAAATGCCCATGCCACAATCGAGGCAGTGTTGCATCGTCACTAAAGTTATCATTTGCATTTCCTTTTAAGTCTTGCCATGTTTAGCACTCAGCACTCACACGCTCTCATAGAGACTAAGTGCTCATGCACACTCAAAGCGCACACACATAAAGGCCGCAAGTACCAAATGGCGCTTAAATGGTCAAAAACAAATTGTACAAAAACATGTATTTTACATATACACAATTACCGTCTTGATGTGAATGCACAAACAGTTTACTAAAAAGTTGAGAAAGTTGTGTGACACCTCTTAAAGTGACAGCAGCCTAATAATCCTGCTGCCGTTTGATTTTCTCTTCAACTTTAATGACTCAATGCTCTTGAATAACTAACTTTTGTAACCTTAATTGAAAGGATTCATCTGTATTTAAATACTGGATGGCTTTCCCTGAATTTTTTTTTACATGTGATTACTTATTAAATTTAAGTATTTCTTACCTTGATCCTACTGTTAGTAAAAACTTAAAGCATTGTTTATTTTATTTGTAAGTTTATTATATTGGAATTTTTTGTGCTACTGTTTGTCAATTATTTGTTTTTATTTAATTTATTTCTCGAATTAATTAAAAAAAAATTAAAATCCTGATCGGCGCACCCTTGTTATTCAACAAACCAAATATTTAACCACTAGGCCACACCACCTGACCCACTCACCCTTATCTCTGTCTGTGCAGTGAATGGTGAAGAAGTCTATGACACGCGAGGTGAAGTCCAGGGTGACGTGGCTGCTGTCCTGCAGGATGGTTAAGCAGTGTCTGTCTCCATAGCTGGCTCTGGGCATACCGCCACTGAACAACACTAGAGGAGCTCTACAGAGACACCAGAGGAGACCCTCCTGAGTGAAACAAGCAGGGCTGAAACATGAGATTATCGGATTTCATTTCTCACACATTACGGCACAAACCCTGATTCTGTTGTCCTCCACAGGATCTTGTTCACAGCTTTGCAGGGAAAGGGGCCTGAAAGAAATAACACAAAGAGAAAAAAAAAAAAAACAGTATTTTAGAGAAACCACCAAATATACAGAAATCTTGGCAGTAGATGTTAAAAATTGGAAAATATCCATAGATTCCCAAGTGGTTTGTGTCAACAAACCATCAGTCAACAGTGAAGAGTGCATTTGAGGTTTACGATCCTTTTAATAGGTCTGGAGAAGGATTTTAATGGCCCATTACAAAAGTTGAACAGACTAAGTTTTGCTATAGAACAACATTTCCTGACATTGTGCAAGTTAAGCAAACATTACATCATGACCAGCCATCTAGGAGTATATGGCTACTGGAATTACAACAGTATATCTAAAATAGCACAAAACATGACATGCATGTTAAAGGTTTGATTTAAGCCAGAATAAAACAATAGCTAGTATTTTTAAAATGTCATTTAAATGCTTTACTATGACTGAAATTGTACTACATACATCAAGCAATTGTTCAACACACACACACACATATACATATATATATATATACACACACAGTCTTTAGCTTCAAATGATCTTTCAAAAAAATCACTCTTATATAAGAAATGTTTGAGCAGAAAATCAGCATAAAAAAAAAAACAACGCAACAAATTCACTTCTAACAAAATCTGTGTGTGAGAAACAAAGAGAAAAGGGAAAGGCGGTGTAATAGGCATGTGTTACGGCTCACCATATGGTATGGTGGATGTGATCGGGTCACGAGTGCAGGGATTGCTGCTGCTGACAGCCCACACCATGTATCCGCCATCACTATGGGAACTAACAAAGCTGTTCCCGGACCGTTCCCAGACCAAACTCTCCAGCTGCTGCAAGAGTGACAGTCCCACACAATACAGAGTGTCAAAAAAGGACCAAAGACGATGAAAGGAAGTCAAAAGGTTTGAGTTAAACCATGTGGACATCTGAACATCAAACATGGATGATTTAAAGATGCAATTTAGGCCGCGTTATGAATCTTGGACAGATCTCTTGACTTGCTCCCTTTCAAAGTCAGGAGTGCAATTATTTGACATTCACGGCCAAACTTTAAACAGTGAATTTAAATAGAAATCAATGCGTTTTAAGCACATGACCACAAAGTGTTGAAAGCCATTTGAGAGACATCAAACAAACTTGCAAACACACCCACCTGCTTTCCCAGGAAAAGGTTGTCTACATGCCGACTGTTGAGGTCCCAGAGTACAACCAGACCTCTGCTATAACCAATGAGGATTTTATCGGAGTCTTTCGGATGTTCCTGCAGGGACTCCACAGGCCCCAATGATTTTCCACACTTGTACTCCTCTGGAATGCTGAAGAGGAGAAGGAGACATATGAATAAGATTACAAACAGCAAGATTTTATTCCACATACGTCAAAGATACAGAAAACCTACAGATAAATGACAAAACCAAGCGCTATGCTGCACCAGAGAAGATTTGGAAGATTTATTCTCTTTGTAGTGCCGCTCAACTGCACTTCTATTTGGTGAAAAACCCAAATCTGAGTACACACTACTTAACTCCCCAAACACAGAGTGCTACTGAAGAACACATCAGAGGCTACAACAAAACTTCACTCAGCACTTTTACTCTCAGGAGAATCAAATGCAGGCTTGTGTGGAAAAGCATTTCACATGGAAAAATGTGCAGGTCTCAGGGTTCAATGAGTGAAGAATAAACCAAACTGAAAGCTTTGAGAACAATGTATCGAACATTTGGTAACAATTACTCTTGATTCATGTTTGCAAAGTCTAACGGGGTGAATGGAAAGAAAACACAAAGTTCAATAAACAACTCAAAAAAATATCAGTGGTTCAAATGCAAAAGTAACAGAGGTTGACATCATTATCAGACGCTGACATGCTTAAATTCAGTTTGAAAGCCAGACAAATGATGACCAATCAAAAGCCACAGTTCAGGATTCCTCTGTGGCTGTGGCATGGATTCAAGAGCTGGAATGTGCATGGTACACCCACAGAGTCGGGATGAGATGTAGCCATGAAGGGGGAGAGGAAAAGAGGAAGGTGCATGGAAAAGGAGGACTGGAGTAGTCGTTTGATGGCATGGCTTCAGATGAAGACAGCCAAAAGTAACAAAAGTCACACAAACAATTGAAGGATTTTACAAGAAAATTTAAGAAACAGAAAACACACTTCTTGAAAGACATACTGAACACTGACAATATTGAAATGACATTATTGCTCCCAGATATAGATTGTTGAACATCGTCAAAGTTAATGGGAGATGCAATTTTATATCTTAGGATTTCTTTAAAAAATTATAAATTCTATAAAAACTGAAAGTGTGTAACAAGTCTGTAAGATTCGAATAAAATTAGCTGAATTAAAGGGTTAGTTCAACCAAAAATGAAATTTCTGCCATTACTCACCCTTGTGTAGTTCCAAACCCTTTTCATCTTTGAAACACACATGAAAGACATTTTAAATGAAATCTGACAGATTTCTGTCCCTCCTTTGACAGTCCACACAACTACCACTTAGATGCTTCAAACTACTTCATATGAATGGAGTCATTTAGTCAAAATTTTCTGAAGAGACACAATCACTGAGGAAAATATTTAATTTAGGCTTTTATTCATATATAAACATTCATCAAAACACACATCAATTGGAAATAGACGCTCAAGCATGTTCGATTGACATGTGAGAGCCAATGATTTTCTTACTCGAGTCTGCTCATTTGAAATTCCACAAGAACCGATAAGGTTTGTTCTCACGTGTCAAGCAGGTTCGGTTGAGTTTATATTTATGTTTATTAGTGGATAAAAGCCTAAATTCATTCTGTTCCTCTTCAGGGAATTTGGACTAAACTGCTTTATTATCTTTACGATCTCTTCATGAACTTTTTAAAGGGATAATGCTTAAGGCCATTGGGCAGGTTTTTTTTGTCGGCAGACTAAGGGTGCGTTCACACTTGTAGTTTGGTTGGTTTGGACCGGACCAAAAAAAAAAAAAAAAAAAGACATAGTCCTGGTCTGCTTAGCGTTCACACTGGCATTTTTAACAGCGAAACTAAAGTTACCGAACCAAAGGCATAGGGATACGGTCACGACCTGATTGGTCGCTTTTACGACGTATATTTCGCGACAGAGCTCGCTTACAGAACATTCAAAACAATGCTGTGTGCTGGATTAAACGCCATCATTTTATGCGTGCACAAATGCTTTATTTTTACCAGCTAAGAGCTCACGAAGAGCTCATAAAATGTACAAAACAGCACCAGGATTTCCTCCGTTGTATGCAGAAACAAATATTGATGAGGCACTTTACCTACTCGTTGGTCCACGTTTGCCCTCTACTTATTTTGGATACACCGATCTTTCCACATCGTCAAATCAGCTAACTTGTAGCGTCGCATCTTGTGACATCATGTCCTCTTTTTGGTTCGTTTACATGTCTTTGGTCTGTGTTGCGTTCATATATCAATCGAACCGCAGAGTTCGTTTGGAAGCGGACCGAGACCCATCTTTTTAGCGGTCTCGGTCCGCTTGTTTGGGTCGCACCAGGGTTCGTTTTAATCGAATCAAACATGACAAGTGTGAACTTGTTTTATAAAGTTTTCCCAGTGTGTTCTGCACAGTAGACTGAAGTTTGTTCTAATTTTACATCATCTTACCAGAGCACTCAAATGCAAGAATATTTTCTTAAAAAAGTTCCGTTTTCCCTTTTTTAAAATGACGATTATTGACAAATATATGGGCTTAAATAGACAGTTATCTCCTTTATACGTGGGTGTCGAGCGTCGGTTTGGTGTGTGAGGGCAACTTTGGACCCAGAAGCTGCCGATGTGAGCCAACCCCACAGTCTGCTTTCGTCACCACTAGTTCCTCAGCGTCGGCTTGGTGTGTTCCTGGCTTTAGATTGTCAATGGAGGAACAGAAATCTGGTAGATCTCATTAAAAATATTTTCATTTGTGTTTCGAAGATGAAAAAAAAGTCTTACGGGGTTGGAACAACACGAGGGTGAATAACTGATGATCATTTTTTAATTTTTGGATTAATTAATGTTCCCACACCTTTTGATCAATGAATTTTTTTTTTTAACATGATCTTTCCCTGATATTTATAAATCATTCATGAATATTCATTAATTAAGTACGTATTCTGAGATTAAAACTTATGTCAATCTAGATGTCCCACATGCCTCAAAAGAAAAACCAACCACCACAAAACACAATGTTTTTTCTCCCGGGCACAGAGCATACTCTGGCATTCCGGATCCTGCCGATTCCCAAAGATGAGTGTGCAAAGCTCATATCCTCAGTTTTAAATGCCTCCTCGGCTGGGGCCCAAGAGATTTGGCACTTGGTACAAAAGCATTTTGTTCAGTAGTTTCCTGGCTGACACATACTTATTACCAGTGGCTCAGATAGGATGCCCATTACCCAAAATTGTGCTCAGTTAATGAGCAGTTCAAGGTCTCTCAGAAGCAGATGAGGTCCACATTTAGCCACCCAGGCTATATCTGCAACAGAGCACACTGTAATTTCTCTCAGAGTTAAGTAACGTCTTTAAAGAGTAAGAAGAATATGTGATTTCCTGCTTTGTAAAAGACATAATTACAGCCATTAGAAAAACAGGTTTCTTCTTAATTGCCTATGTATTAAATATTTATAAATATTCTTACAATGACAACTGAATAGACTACTAAAGATCTCATCAGATCACAGGGATCAATGCCTTTCTGATCTCCAAACATCTAACTGTGGCAGTGTGAAGTCAGTGCCCTGGCAGTGAGACAGGAAAGCTCAAGCTGCATATAACCCACTGACAGAGCAACAGACAGCCACAGGTGGGGGCAAAAAGCCTTGAGTGAATCAGGAAGTTTGATCCATTCCCTGTTTACAGTGTATGAGAGATGTGTGGCAAAAGCAGCTTGGAAAAGAGCTAAAGGAGAGAAAGAAAATAAACAAAAAGGTCTTGCTGCAGCTTCACTGACCCCATGCACAGTCCTTTCAGATGGGGTGGGAGTCCCCAAAAGCTTATTTTATGAGGTAAGTACTGTGGAATCTGTCTGCACTGCTATCTTTATTAGAGTCCAGTGTAGACATCCTGAGTCACAGAGACGTAAAAATACTCATGTCCCCTGTGAGACATTCAGAAAATCCTTTTCAAAGTGGTTGCAGAGAGGGTCAATACTAAATACTATTATTCAGCAATGACACAATAACTTGGTCAAAAGTGACAGCAAAGACATTTATAATATTAAAAGATTTCTAATTCAAATAAATGCTGTTCTTTTGTATAAAGTATAACGAAGTGGATTAGCAGCACTGAAAACAGCATCTTCTTGCCAAAACACAAACCAAACTCTTCCAGGTCTAAGCTACAACTACACTGAAGTAGACCATTTTTTGCCCGCAAACAATGACGACATTAGACAGGCAGGTAACACTGTGTCCTTGTTACACCTTACAAGTTGTTACTATAATAACTATAAATTAATATGATTTATATTTTTAATATATTTATATAAATAATATATAATTAATATTAATGTGTGCATAATTGGATGCAACAACCCTATACCAAAGCCTAATACTACACTAACCCTATTGTACTTAAGTGCATAATTACACTGTACTTAGAACACCTTAAAATAAAGCATAAAACAGGCTGGCATTATGCAAATGTATTACATTGTTACATACCTCTGTAACAGGACATGAGAATCGGTTATTTCTTTTGGGAGACAATAGCTTTATTTGTTGTGCACTTTCAGCTTTAAAACCAAGCAGAACTTTTACATTCACAAACACCTATATAAAACACTACAAGAAACGTAATATTTGAAAAAGCATAATGCATAAATGTACTTTAAGCAGCACAACTGTTTTCAACATTGATAATTTATCTTGAGCATCAGATCATCATATTAGAATGATTTCTGAAGGATCATGTGACACTGAAGACTGGAGTAATGGTGCTGAACATTCAGCTTTGACGTCACAGGAATATAATACATTTTAAAATATATTGAAATCGAATATATATTGAAATAATATTTCACAATAATACTGTTTTACTGTATTTTTTGATCAAATAAATGCAACCTTGGGGAGCACAAGATATTACTATGAAAAAATTGTTTTGAATGGTAGAACAACTACTAACATTATATTTTTACACATACACATCAGAGTGGAGCAAAGAAACAGATGAATCTTGCTTTTTACGGTCTGGCAGCTAAACACAGCTAGTCTACCAATTAGTAAAGTGGTAACATCTGAGTGACCTGATGATGTGATTAGGACAATATGAATTAGGGCTGTCACAACTATTATTATGACAATTAATCTAATAATCGGATAATTTTTTTGTGGTAGTAAAAAAAAAAAAAAATAGAACAACAACCAGTAAAATGACTAGGTATAATAACAATGAGTCAATAATAACTGGTTCAGATAAAGTATCAAAAGCAAGTAATCATATGATTTTATTAAACAACACCGTTAAGATAAATGTAATACACATAATGTAAACAATCGACTTATGTACATTCCTGCAGAGGGCACCAATGGCCTGGAGATTGTTGTTGTTGTTGTTACACTTTAAAGCATGTCTCAAATGTCCACTTAATCTATGATATTTAACCACTTCTTAATGATAGAAATGCTACAGCCACTGTAATTTCTTGAATAAGAACATGTGGAGATCAAAACATGCAAACTCGAAAGAGCGAAAGAAACATTTTTGGAAACAGATTTAGAAACATATTGATGTATTCTCCAGTGTTGGCTTGGGTTTATAAATGATTTACGTTCTGGTTTACGTTAAATCTGGTGAAATGGCACACGATATGTAACCAGATAAACATTATAAGCGACCCAAAAATATGCAGAGATGGAGTTTGTTGATTGAGTTGTTGAGAGGCACTCCTCACATGTAAATGATTAGAGTGCAACACTTTGCACAATACACAAAAAGCACGACAGCATTCCCAAATGCACATTATTGGAAACCCAAACAAACGGCACATGCACAGACCGAGTTTGTGTAGAGTAGCATTTACTGTGAACGGAGCCGCTCTGAGACGCAAGTAACTCATAACCTGCACACACGTAAATAATTTAAGTGTCGTGATTCACCCTGACACCCACAGCACACGTAATTTCACAATAACACTATGCTATACTATGATTTTTAAATGGTTTTAATGTATCGTGCAGCCTTTCAAATGGTCTGATAATGCGGTTCAGGGATTCTCGTCCGTGAAACGCGCCACTTTGCCGGTTAATTGACACGGGCAAAGTACAATCGAGGATGAAAATAGATGAAAATAGAGTACTCAAATTTAACAGCCCCAATACTGGAAGGGTAGCCCTCACCTCTGCATGATCTCATCCTGGAACAGCGACTTGTTCAGCAACGTGAGAGTGGGCAGTTCTAGAAAGTGTACACCACCACCTTCAGTGCCCAGAGCAAGAAGATCACAGCCCAGCTTCAACAGCATGACGGTAACACGCGTCGCACTGCAGAGGAGAAGGGAGCGACATCAATGTCAAAGTTTGGACAAGATGATCAAGTCAAGTCACCTTTAATTATATAGCGCTTTTTACAATACAGATAGTGATCATTTTGTTATGCAACAATGTTTGTTTAGGCTCTACAGCAGCTCTAGTAGGAAGATCTAAAATCCATCCATCCATCACTTAACAAATTTGGTGAGATACGACCAAGAATCGGGGAGAAAAACAACAACAACAAAAAAAAATATCTTACCTGGTGCTCTCGATACCTGGCCTGCCAGGCAAATTGAAGCTGTGAACCTCTATCAAATGTGAGCGGTTTTCTCTCTGCACAATCTCCCAAAGGTGAATGGTGTTATCATCCAACAGAGAAAGTATCATCCCCTATAAAAAGGTATAAAATAAATAAATAAATAAAAAACACATCCCATGCAGCTTTATTCTAATATCCAACAATCTGAATAGATTACTTTATTTAAACTGTACAAATGGCAACTTCCAATAGGAAAAAAAACAAAATAAATTTAATAAAAAAAATATATATATATATATAAAAAAAAAAAACACTCCAGCAACAAGCCAATGGTTGATGTAAACATGTGTACCTAATGAGTAGAGGATTAAAACATGGTCTTACCTGTCCATAGAGGAAGTGTATCTGAGTGACAACAGCAGTGTCTTTATGAAGTCCAGTCATCTCCACCCCAGGAGCGCCATATCTTAATCCAGAGTCAAGGAATATTTTATAGTGGCGCATTCTAGTATTCCCATCTGTTTTGGGAACATATTACCTCAAGGTTTCACACTAGGCTTCGAGAGCTGAACAATGTGTTAATTATTTCTTCAATTAATCAAGGATTCATTATTTCTTGCTTCAAACAACACACAAACTTAAACGTGCATTAATTGATTAGTGAGAAACCATGTTGAGATTTGAAATCAATCACCCCCGCCCCCATTGCTTCACCCCCCAAAAACACACAAACATGCAATGCAAGAGTGGATCTCTCTTTATCATAGCTGAAGCAAAGCAAAATAATGCTTTGCAATAAAGATGACGAACAGACGAATGACAAGAAAGAACAAAAAATTAACAGTCCAAGAGTATATACAAGCAAGAGTTGGTTGTTAGTGGCTAGCAGCTCACCAGCTCCAGGCAAAAAATGACACACAAAACAATGTTAAAACAACAAAATATATTGGTTCTGTAAAACATAGCAAAACCAATGTTAATCACGCTAATCCGCTGTCTGATCCACTTTTACAGAAAAATAACTAAATAAATACTTGCCATTCACCCCATACAAAAAATATTTTAATGGACCTGCATGTGTACAAGTGTTTGAAATTAAGTGGCGAGAGATGATTTCTCTCATGAAAAAGGTTTCGTAAAATGGTAATGCTTGTAAAACGTCTGACTAATCAAAAATGTAATTCATTTATTTTCATTACGGATTTTATTGATGTATGTTCGCATGTTGTCAAATCTCAGCTCCAATCACCTACCATCTTGTTTTTTCAAAAGGAAATGAAGCCAATCAAAGCTAAATTACTGTGGTGAATGTAGTGAAAATGTAAAGTCAAGACGCAACACGCTGTAAAGAATTTAAACTCATGAAACAGAGGATTCTCTGAGGGAAGTCATTACAGCCATATAATGCTCATTAAACCGTTCACTGAGCTAAACACCAAGAAATGAGCCAACATAAAATTAAAACTAAATAGCTCTGATTGGCCCACACTCAATCTGATCATGAATGTCACCAGAATCCAGAGAAATCCCCCACTTCTCCTTTTCAGTTCGACAGCAACAGCAGTCGATGATTGTGCTTTTCTTGAATAGACTTTTGCTCAAATGATTTCAGGATGACTATTGTAGTCTGCTTTTCATTACAAAACAACAGCCTTCCACTCAAAAGAGTGGATATCTAGGTCAAATCTGATCCATGTAAAAATGATCCAAACCCTGCAAGGAGGAGGAGACATCCTCAGAAAAACTAAATTCAGCAAGACTTGTGGAAAAGAGCAGTTCTTTATAAGTAAAATCTTGATTTTAAACAAATACAATATAATATAGTAATACTGAATCTATGCCATAAAGAATTAACGCAGTTCTGAAGGCAACCCAGTTCAACCCAGTACTAGCAAGGTATACTATTAGTGGCTGGTGAGTATATTTATAATCAGTATTTATTATTATTATTATTATTTAATAATAAATATTTTAATGCATATATTTTCATTATATGGGCACAATATAATGAAATATTCACTTTCAATGGGTTGGAAACATTATGATTCTGAACACAGTCCATTTCTTGGTTGTGAGGGTAGGGTAGGTACATCTGATTCAGACTAACGAGAAGAGATGCATTCATGGTGCGACGGGAGCACAGGACACACCGTCAGCTCAACTGAGCCCAGAACAAAAGCTCAGGCTGTGTGGCACTGCTGCACGTCACCCTGCCACCTCACACACAGCATTCTGAGAGCCACTTCAGCTGCTGCCTAATCAAGCCCATAATGTCTTACACAACCAGGCTCTTGAAACGGCACCCCAGACGAACTGCTCCATTCTGAAGTCCCCTTGGTTGCCATGGCAGCATCTCTATTATGTCACACGGGAACAGGCATACTGTTATTTGCAGAAGAGACTCGTATGCCCCAAAACTGCTACACAACGAAAAGGTTCAAAAGCTCAGAAACATTTGACACAGAGCCTTTACATGGACAATCTAAAACCAATTATGCTTATTAACCAGATAAGGTGTAAGGTCATGTTAACACCTTAAAAGGCGTTGTTAATCAGGTAATGGTCATAAATGGTTTATGTGACAAAAATAGATTTTTACATGAAAGTCCTTTACCAGACAAAATTAAAATTTGAATGATTGTGGTTTTGTTTAGTTATTTGTTTTGATAAATGAGCAGATTATGATTCTTATTTATAAATAAATAAATAAAAATACATGGTAGTTAGTGCGGTCAAATTGATTAATCGCATCCAACTAAAGGCGTGTGTAAGTACATGTGTATGTGATATATGATACACTAACTTTAGTTAGATGAAATTAATCAGGATTAATTGATTTGACAGCACTAAAGTATTTAAAATAAATAAATAAATTATTTTATTTTATTTGTACATGTCACTGAGTAAAGCTTAATTTCTCATAGGACTAAAACTTTCATTCTCAATGTAGTTACTCTTAATAATGCATTTGGCAAATGCTTTTATCAGTTTACATTTTATCAGTTCTTGTATTCCCTGGGAGTCAAACCCACGACCTTGGTGTTGTAACCACCACGCAGTACCCCTTCAGCTACTGGAAAACTTTTTTTTTTTTTTTTTTCTTTTTTTTTTTAAAGAAATGACAAGGGATGCAATGGAAAAAAAAAAAAAAAAATCTCCAATGATGAAGAAATACACAAAATGTAAACAATTCGAGTGCATTAGAGAAAGTCCAGCTCAGCTGTCCAATCCATAAAATGACAATAAAGCCCAGGGTATACTTTTTTTTAATATGCGTATACTAGTTACAGCCTTGTAAAATATATTTCATTTGACTTGTACGCATACACAATGCTTGGCATGCATAGGTTGTAACTCAAGGCAAAAGTGTTTAAAACTATGTAAACACCTTTGTATTCTTTCATTCTAAAGTTGTACAAATGAGGGTACTTTCTAACCTCTTCGCACAATCTCTCGTCCATGCAGGCCTCCATCATCGCTGTAGCCTGCTTGCGTTCCGGAGTGTTGTGTTGATGCACATTTTCTCAGACTATATTGCGAATCGACGCCCCCAGGGGGCACGGTTCCCACCTTGTGGATAAACTAATTATTGTATTAAAAAAAAAAAATGTAAACAAAAAAATGCATGTGCAACCTGTGCATATAACTATGCACGGTTATAAAAATCCACGGGTGCGCGTACAGTATGAGGGCACTCTTCTGATGTCGAAATTCGTGTTACGCGCACTGTACGCTGACCCTCGCATACACAAAGTGAACTGCACTTTGGGCTTAAAGAAAGACAGGCGGCCCCTTTGACCAGCTCTACTCCATTCTTAAGCATTACATCATGCACCTGCACAATAGACAGAGAAAAAGAAAGACTCTGAGAAAGAGGATCAAAAGGGAGAAAACGAATACAATAAGTGAGAGAAAATAAAAGAATAGTACAAGACCAAATGGAGGGTCCAAACAGAGAGCACAGAAAGGTGTCTGAAGCATGCTGGGAGTGCAGGGCCCATGTTGAGTGTGAGAATTAAACAGAGGAGCGAGAAACAGAAACATCTGTAAAATTCTCTCACACTCAGCGCTGATTACTCAACAGGTCATTAACTTGAACAGAGAGGCCCTGTCATTTTTTCCCCTCAAAAACTCCTACAGTCAATATGCCCTATTTCTGAGCCAATCCATCCACCTCAGTGCATTGCTAATGGTGCGGAGAGATTACAAACCATGAGATGGCTGCACTCTGAGCAGGCCACAGCATGGTTTTGGTTTGTTGACATGGAGAAAGAGAGGGATTTGCTTTTTGGTGACCTTTTTTTCCCCCCCAATCATGACCCATTTGACACTGAAATTCATGTCATCATCCTCTCTGAATCTCTTTTTTGAGAGTCCTTCACATGTTCACTCAACGTTTTTCATAAATGCTCTAAATTCAGATTTCCTTAGCTTCACATCTCATGAGAATACTAAAGTTTCTATTGAAGTAACAAGCAGACATTCAAAACAGAACCTGATATTCCCAACACACAAAGAACATGAATTTTAAACAAGTGAAGACATCCAAAGCAGCTCAAAAACATTTTACAATTACATTTTTACCCTCATGACATCCAAGAAAGTCTAATATAGCATTAGATGCCAGTATTAGATGTAAATTATTTTGACCAAGGTGATCAATATTAAAGCCAAAGAAGACAGTTTTCAGCAATGCAAATAGAAATGGAACCCAGAGATCAGAAACTTTACTTGAATTTTTACTTTAAATTGCCAATCTGGAAACCCAATATACCAGAACAGCTGTTTGGTTGAAAGACTTTCTTTCATTGTATGGAGAGGGGAGGAAAAAAAAAATTGAAGTACTGAAATTTTCCATAACATCTCCTTTTGTGGCCTACAAGGTCATGGGGTTCAGAAAAACAATTGTGAATTTAAATTTTTAAAAAAATTGTCATTTTGGGTACCCCTTGTTTAAAATAGTACACTATAGCATACCAACTGAATGACTGATAAATAAGACTTAAATATATTCTTTCAAAGTATTATTTAAGTGTGAACTGAAATGAAAGTGAAAGTCGTGACGTGTTGTCAAGTATGGTGGTGACCCATACGATAAATTGGTTGCATTTAACATTTCCAAATCCAAGTGCACACACACACACACAGAACACACACACACACACACACACACACACACACACACCACACACAGTGGCAGTGGGGGGCAGACAGCGCCAGCGCGGGGGGGGCTTGGGGGGGGGGGGTGCCTGGGGTTTAGGGGGGCAGCACTAGGTGAGAGGTGGTTGTTTTGAGAGTGTTATTCATTTTCAATTCCTCCTTTTTCCTGCCGGCGTGGGAAAATCGATCCCGCAACTTCTGACATTAAGCCCAAGCCCCCTCCACATTCTCCACGGACTACTTATGTGATATCAGACACTAAATTACAATTTAAATAAATGTATTAGTTTAAACAAATGCAATTAGCTGAACTTTAGAGTGCTTTTTTGACCCTCTTATGCAAGATGCAAGTACATTTTAATTTAATTCTATCGTCTTGAAAAATGATTCAAGTGTACCGACAAGCATTTATAGTAAACTAAATATGTAATTTCTATTTAAGCTTGTGACATGTATTTATACATTTGTAATTACACTTTTGTGATAAAAGTTGCAATTTAATAAGTTTAAACACATTAACGTTAAAATGTAATATTGAATGCACTAGTTACAATTATAATCAAATACATAATGAACATCAAATGTAATTTGTAAACATCAAAATAACAGTCCATTAAAAGCATGCTAAAAGATTACAATAAAAGTTAAAAGTACATTACAAAGAGCAGTAATTTCATGCAACTTTTGTTTCATTAACAGTATATGATTGATATACTGAAGATTTGAAGTACAAGTGCACTGCTTTTTCATAAAGGGAAACTACAGCTTTAAAACAACTGCCTTAAACATTAATTCATCATGATCTAAATAGTATAAATATTTAGCCACACTTTAGATGCTCTCCACCCTCTCCATTACCACAAAAAAGAGAGTTTTACATGTCAAAGTCATGTAACAATCAGAACTCCCTTCCTGGGCCCCAGACTGCTCTCGCAACATAAGCCAAACACACTCTCTGAGGGCCTACGCCGGACATCTCCTCTACACATACTCCCAACAATGCTCAACAATTACTCACTCAAGCGCTAATAACAAGTTAGCAAAGGATAATGCAATTTCACGGTCTGAATAGTGACAAACAGCAGACACTGTGTCCGAAGTCTAATGTAGTAAACATACGTTGTCCTATATTGAAGAGACAAAACCCAAGTAATTATGGGGGTTTTCTCTTAAAAGGTCCTGTTGAATGAGTCATTGAATGATGGATTAAACCCAGTCTGTTTATACTAAAATGCAAAAGCATCCACCACTTGAGATATAAAACCTAAAATGTTCCAAAAACACCTAGTACCCTCATAGATTAATTAAAAATATAATCTGATTTGAGATACATATGAATGAAATGAGCAATTCCTTCCTATAAACAATCTACCAAAAAAAAAAAAAGGGGGGGGAGAAACTACTGACACACAGCAGCTTCGGTTGAACTTTGGCTTTGCAAGCGCTTCTAGAAACTGCAGTTTCAGTAACAAAGAACAAACCGTGAACTTTGTTTTACCCATAGTGCATGAACATTTTCAGTTCATGTCACAACTGATTAGACGAACTGGAAGGAGATTCCTGCGTCTGTTCTGCTTATTTCCAAACCAGACTAAGGTCATTATAAAAGAAGCCACAAGCAAGCCCCCTTCCCTCCAATAACTTGCCACAATTCGTAATTAAACTGGCCCTTTAAGTGGAACGTTTGGCAGCAATGAGCAAAAAACAGATTTCAATGAGTCTTCTTCACGATTCGAGTTTCCAAAAGGTCTCTAGATTGCTTACCGGCCACAGAAGTGCATTACAGGGGGGGAAGGGGGCTGATTTTGAGCTCCCCGTGTGTGTCCATGAGGCTCACAACAGAATACTAATGGCTTTAGGCTGAGACACATGAGAGAAAAGATATGCAAAGGGACATTTAAATTTCCTTCAGCAGCACGATCTAAAACCATCAGGAAGAAACCGTTCAAGCAAAACAGAAAAGTTATGAATGAACCAATGAGGAGGCATTCGAGTGTTTCCTCAGCTGTGTTCAATCAGAAGAGAGGAGATCCCTATGTGGGAATGTGAAATGTGAGAGTATCGGTCTTTCATGAAGCAATCTGCCAAACTAAAAGTTGTGATAAGTCTATGCCTCCAGACCAGACAAATGTTTGAGTATTTGCAGTGGCATAGATGTGAGCTCCCTGGCTCAGATCAGAGAACTGCAGCAATGCCGCTGGGAGAAAAAAAACTGATAGCTAGTGCACTAGGATCAGACTATGTGCATAGATATCCTTTCCCCAAGAGCTACTGCGCCTGACTGAGAAGACAACCGACGATAGGAAAGATGACAGACATTTTCAAGATCTAGAGAGAAATATATCATGATTGTGTGGGCGATTAGTTCAACTGTAATTCTTTTAAGCCCCATAATAACGATAACTGAGAATAGCCACTTTAAAGTCAGCATGAAACAAGTTGAGAGTCTTTTCAATCCTTGTGCATACCACACTCACATTATTCACTGTGCAAGCCTTAAGTTTGACCTTTTTTTTGCAGCAGTATGATCGTTCATAACCGTGAGAATGGCGCCTGTTCGATTAGGTTAATGAGCTCTAATGTGTTACATGTAAACAAGGGGATGCCATGGCATGGTAGTGACGAAATACATTTTGGGGACTCATTTCAGCAGTTATAATAACAACAACAGAATCAGCATTTCTGACAGTTACATCGCTCAGCCTGCCAGACACCGTCAATCACGGAAGCTGTTGCTACTGAAATCTGAAGCACATCCTGATTACCAGCCTGCTACAGCAGTGACCCGGGAAACCATTTCAAAAGATGTCTTTGAGACAAGGACTGGCAACAACAGTACAGAGGAATGTCCTCTTCCTTGAACTTAGGGCACAGCCACATGCATTCTTTAAGAGTGAATCCAGCACTTCCAACAGCTCTGTCCCAGCAGTATCATTACTTTCCACACTTACCCCTCGTCTGTCCTCCCCTTTAACTTTAAAATATAGTCCCAACCCCTGCGCCTCAATTTGTGGTTGCAGCACAGACACATTTATGATCAGACAAGCTTAAATTACATCGAATGCTCGCTAAACTGAGGCCAAGAAACAAAAGGCAATTGTAAATATCTAGTTTAAATGCAAGCCTTCAGAGGATCAATATTATTGTCTCATAAAAACAACGGCTGGATTTTAAAGGTTATGTTCGTAATTTCTGTACAAGTTATGGCATAAAAACAGTCAATAGTCAGCCACAGTTTTCCACAGGCTTCCAATGTTTGGTCAAACAGTAAGCCAGTCGTAGGTTTTGCGGCAGTACTTCCTAATACCTGTCGAGTGTTAGTCATGACGTATTTTGTAGGCCAACTTGGAAGTTAGTATCACCCTTGTTCCCTCAAAAAACACCTCAATAGGATTTTTCCATTGGCTTTTGGGTAATTGCACAAAATAAGCTCTGTGACTAACAAAAGTTTGATTCTTACATGTTAGGGTTTGCTCATCATGATAACCTTCAAAATAAATAACTCATGAATTTTGCAGCCTAAATGCAGTTTGTAGGCTATAAAAGACACTACACCACAGTTGCATGACTTCAAAGTCACCATCATTAAGATTACAACTTTTTCAGTCTTTATTTAAATAATATTTTCCCTTAAAGTTTGAGTTAGAAAAATTCGAGTGCGCGATTATAAACCCGACGAGGCTGTAAAAAGGACTAGCGAGTACATGACGTTTAATGTCTCGGACAACCTCTGTCCCATTTAGTCATTTGTTAGCAACTGCCTTTTTCCAAGTCAAGTAACGCTTAATAAAAATCAAGAGTGGGGTATTACTTATGTCGCTGAAACAGAGTGTTTATAGAGTGCAAAGACCTTATTTCAAGCATTTAACCATAAACCTACTGACTTATGGTTGCTGGAATCGGAAGTGTTAAAAAAATGCTTGTTTTCAAGTTTTGGCCAACAAAAGTACATTATCCCTGCAACACTATTAAACTGCAATAGGAGAAAGAATGTTATCGGAACACTTCATCTTTAAGAACTTTAAACAAGCTTTTGTCACTGGTATGGTCATATAATAAATGATTATATCATAGCTTCTGTTAACTGCTTTGCACAGGACAACCTCTGATGACAGGACCCTTGATCAGACGCACTTCAGATTGGGCTGTTCTGGCGTCTGACATCAGGATGACTGGGGCTGGAGCTATGCACATCACAGCAATCTAGCCTTTGATGTGCAAACCACACATCTGGAGCTGGAACCAATCCAGATAAAAATGGAGCTTATCAAAACCACAGCAGCGTTCCAGTTTTTTTACCAACTAATGAAGAAAGCACTGACAGCTTAATCAAATAACTCACCAGGAACTGATAAAATTCTGGACTGGACTGTATCCTGTATTCAATAATACGGCTGTTTATAAAGATCTTGCAAGTTTTTAGATCCAGCAGATTACGGAAATTGATTCAGCCCAAGCTTACACGTGACCTATAAGATGAGTTTTTAATCATTGGGTCTCCACTTTGCTTAAAGGGTTAGTTCACCAAAAAATGAAAAATCTGTGATTAATCTCAAAGCCGTAAGACCTTCACTCATCTTCAGAACACAAATGAAGATCTTTTTGATGAAATCTGGGATCTTTCTATCCCTCCATAGACCGCTACGTAACGGATACTTTGACGCTTCAAAAAGTTCATAAAGAGATCGTAAAACTAATCCATATGAATCGAGTGGTTCATATGAAGAACATATTTCATTCAGGCTTTTACACACAAATAAATATTGATCAGCAAACATAAGCAGAAGCTCAACCGAACCTGCATGATGTGCGAGAACAAACCTCTTGCAGAAGCTCAAAGGTGCTGCGTAACACAGGAGAATGAATCTCACTGGTTCTTGCATGTCAAGCAAACATGTTTGAGCTTCCGTTTACCACAACTGATGTGTGAGTTGATGAATGTTTATATGTGACTAAAAGCCTATCTGAAATCTGTTCATCATAAAAAGCGATCGTGTCTCTAGAAAATTTGGACTCAAACCAAATTTTACAATCTTTTACAATCTCTTTATGTATCTCATTTTAAAGCATCAAAGTGGTAGTTGCGTAGGGGTCAATGGAGGGATAGAAATCTTAGATTTCATTAAAAATATCTTCATTTGTGTTTCAAAGATGAAAGAAAGTACGGCTTATGAGTTTGGAAAGACATGAGGGTGAGTAAATTGTGACAATCTTCATTTTGGGGTGAATTAACCCTTTAAACAAGTTTAAGTTTGTTAGCATAACTTGTGGTTGACTGATATATCGCAAAGACCAATATTTAGCATTTTTTTTAACTATCAGCATTGGCCAATAAGTTTTTCTGGTTGGCTGATGTGTCATATGTGGGACTTTTAGTTTGACACGACAGACTTATTTTCACAGCGTTGAGAATGCAAGGGCCTGAGCATATGGAATAATAATATCTTATTAGACAGATCTGTTAAAGAAAGCTAATGATATGAAATAGCATTAGCTTTTTAATTATAGAATGCAAAACACAAAAATATCACAGTCCTTCTCTCACAGCGCCCTAAGCATTCGGCATATACTTGTCTTTGAACATCTAACAAACATTTAATTTCACAAACCTTGCAGACTTAATCGAAATCAGCTGTGAGATCTTCAGAAGTGTGACTTTGTATCTTGCATGAACGCCCAGTCTGTGCGAATAGGATGTGGAGATAGGAGTTCACCGGTCACTGGAGACACTACTGAACCCACCATTTTCACTGTGTGCTGTATGTAAAATTAGAGTTACCTTGTCTTTCTTTGAAAAAAATAAAAATCTTATAATATTGTATACTTTATTTATATTATATGACCATAGCCAAGTACCCTGTTTTTCAGTGTTATTTATTCATTTTTTTAAACTAGTTCTTTGTTTGTGAAAAGTACTATTGTAGGACTACAGAATCAACAAGTTGTATAAAAAGTATGTTTGTTCAATGATAAATTAGTCAAACGAACATACTTTATATAGCAACTTGTTGATTCTGTAGTTCCATATAATTCCTAATTTAGCAAACATTAAGTCAACTAAATATAAAATATAATATATGATAATGCAATGAATTGATCATGCTTTAGCTGGATCGTATATCATAAAAAAATAAACACTTTAAGAACCCCTGGTTTATTACATACATTTTGGTGAATTTAATTATGCGTTAGTGTTTAAATCCATTCCGCAGAATTCAGCACAAAACAAAATAGTGTGACATCAAATAATTTCGCTTTTTTTGTTAAAAAAAAATAAATAAAATAAATTGTAATGAGGAAACATCGAGCAGAACTGTCTCAAAAAGAACTCTAGCTGGAGGAAAAAAGCAAGAAAGAGAAACTAAAAAACACTAAGCTAATGCTATATTCCCAAATGTTATTCAAAGACATCCAGTTTTAATAAGGATGGAGTCAGACTGGGTAAACCAAACTTTGATCTCTCATCACATCCCCTTCAACACCCAACCAAACGCCTTCGAAGTCATCCCTCTTTACTCAACCCTTTATTTACACATAACCAGTCTCTGTCTTCTCTCTATCCTGAGTCTTCTTGTCCGACGGATGAGGCATTAGGCTCTCAGTGCTGACAGACATTCGCTCAGATCTAGTGAGTGACAGGTTGTCAGATCAGGCCGTCCTCAGTTTGCACCCTCCCCACAGAGTGAGTCAAGGCTGCAGACGGAGCGTCTCTCAGCTGGGCTGTGCCTGACACTACCAGCCTCCAAAAGCTCAAAGACCTGCACTGTACCATCACAATCACCATAATATCACTGATCCTGCCTGTATCTCAGCTTCCATCACAGGAAAAAAAAAGCATGCATTATTGTGAAAGTATGTTGGATGTGTTCCAACCATGAAGTTTTGGCTGTTTGGCTCGTCCGGGCCAAGAGGACTAGATAATGACAGCTTACCAGAGGAGTCTCCAACACTTTATTCTGATAATACCCTCCTAAACATTCCTTCATCCCGCTGGACCTAAACATTCTGCCCTGGACAGCGTCAACTATAATTATGACAATTTGGAAAAGTTTGATTTTAAAAGTACCAAGTTTGATAGGATAAACACAACAAGTAGTGAGTCACATTGTGCACAAAGGCAGATGACTCAAGTCTTCAACACAACAGAGCCATACATTCAGAGCAATTAATCAATCAGTGAACCATAAACTAGGACACTCCCTCACTGCATCGTATCATTGATCAAGATAAAAATGACCAAACCTTTCTCTATGTTTTATGAAATGTACTGAGAGTTTGGAAAAGTATCAGCAAGGATGCAAAGAGTTTAATACTATAACATTGAAGCCGGCGTACAATAATCCTGTTAATGTAAAATGTCCGTGTTTTTTACAAAAGTTTGGACACACCATTATATAGACAAATACAAATAACTCCACTGTTTTATAAACATCCCTATAATCTAGACAGAGGCTACTTGTAAAATTGCTATAAAAAAAAAATTAATTGTCCACATTTATGTCTACATGGAAAACAGTTGTGCTTCTTAAAGGGTTAGATTATCCAAAAATGAAATAAGTACTTTATTAATTTCTCATCCTCATGTCGCTCCACACGCGTAAGACCTTCATTCCTCTTCGGAATACAAGATATTGGAGATTAAATCCAAGAGGTTTTCTGATCCCCAAGAGAAAACAACAATTACCACATTCAAGGTCCAGTGAAGTAGTAAAGACTGGTTAAAATTGTGGGTGTGACTGCAGTGGTTCAACCTTAATGTTATGAAGCGACGAGAATACTTTGGGCGCAAAATACAAAACAAAAATAACTTTGTTCAAAAAATTTTTCTCTTTCCTGTCTGTCTCCTATGCTGTTTAAGCTGTACACGGTGCACAACGCTTCCATGTTCAACGTCAGAACACCGGCTCAGTATTGGCCAAAGCTGGTCATGTGAGCAGCACGACGCATGCGTGTGACGCTGGCGCAGGAGACGGCCAATAATGAGTCAGCGCTCTGACACAGAACCTGGAAGCGTTCCACTGTTGATGCAATGTAAATGGCATAGGAGAACGACCTGGAAGAGAAGAAAGTGTTGAATAAAAAGTCATTTTTCCACAAAAAGCATTCTTGTTGCTTCTTACTATTAAGGTTGAACCGCTGTAGTCACGTGAACTATTTTACCAATGTTTGTACTACTTTTCTGGACCTTGAATGTGGTAATTGTTTGTTTTCTATCGAGGACAACAAAAGAACTTCTTGGATTTCATCAAAAATATCTTAATTTGTGTTGTGAAGATGATTGAAGGTCTTACAGGTGTGGAACCACATAAGGGAAATTTCGTTTTTTGGTGAACAAACCCTTTAATATTTTTGTGGAAACATACATTGTTTTTCAGGACAGGTCGATAAATAGAAAGCTGAGCACAACAATTACTTGAAATTAATTAATTTTTTTTTTTTTTTTTTAACAATGATTAATGTATTGCATCCTTGCTGAATTAAAGTACTCATTTCTTTTGCAAACTTTTGAATGGCAATGTTTATTAACAAAAAGTGATCCTATATCATTAATTCCACAGCAGAAAACCGCTTACAAAAGGATACATTTTGATGGCCCCTGATTTAGTTCCAATGGCCATAAGCTGCAGTTTGGGATCATAGGCCAAAGCACTTGGCTGGTTTGGGAATCCATGCTCAACTGTCTGAGTAAAAGAAGAAAAGAGGAAATCTCACATTCAGAACTTCAACTCACATGTAAATGAACATCAGACTTGAAATTCAAAGGTTAAAAAGAGACACCGAGTCATTCTTCATTGACCTCCGATGAGCCCTGATAACACGGTTAACAATGCAGAAGTGCAATCCTGACAGGAAGGGGATTTCCTTGTTTTTACAAAAAAAAAAAAAAAAAAAAAAAAAAAAGGAACCAGAAATAGTGAGGAAGGAAATCTAGTAGATTTGACAGACAATGTCAAATTCATCTTCACACATGCTATCAAAAATGATTTGCAGAAACATGTTTTGGGGCAATTTTAAAAACATCGTCTTAAACGCGTAGAGGGCACATATTTAAGCAAAACAAGTCTTGAAGTCGAAGGATACAGTTGAAGCCGGAGGATACAGATCTCTTTTCACAGGTTGACAAAGTGTGACATGGTAAATAACAGGACCTTCATGTAACATTACACACAGTGTCATGAGGCTTCATCAGTATGACACACAAACACCTTCCTTCCACACCACCGCTCTGTTTTTCCTAAACCATCTGTGAGTAAGTGTCATCAGCAGCATTTGAGAAATGAACAAAAACTGGAGGACTAACCTAAACGTGTAAAAGTGGTAGCTCACATTTCCTCCTGTGGTGCTTTACTATGAGGAGGAGGAAGGTTAGAAATGTTGCCAGACTTTGGTCATCAGAAAAGAGCCTACAATCAAAGCCTTTCTGTGTTTTTGGCAGGGGAGCAGTAACATGTTCATTATGATTTAAGAGCAAAACAGCTCCACAAATCTTTCCCATCGCCAAAACAGCAGGATACGTTCAAGGTTCAGAGACAAACCTCAATAAACGAACTTTACTTTTTAAAATTGTAATGAATACAATTTTTTAGCTCTTAAAAAAATCTCATGTATATTATTTATGTTGAATACATATATATATATACAGATAGCAAAAAAAACTTTTTAATCAAACATAGCCAACCGAATTGAGTAAAACGCCGAGAAAATTAAAAACGGTCGTTTGTAACGGCTGAAAATTCAAAACTTTGAGGTCCACGCGCCCCGATCTCATCTGATTTAATGAGCTCAATGAATATCAAACACGTTTTTTATCCTCGTAAAGCTATAAAAGTCCAACTGTGCGCTAATAAGAAGAAAAACTGGCTATATATAAAGCACTAACTGTTTGAAAGAACTTTCATGCGCTTTTTATTGTCGCATATATGTGGCCCTGTTAGTTGGAAAACATTGCTGTGAACAGTCGCATGTTAATAAAAACAACAGTGCATGTAAATGCTTGAATAACATGTTCTTTCAGTCGAGTTCAGTGCAGCCCGAAACCGCATGCATGCTCGAGAGACAGGAGACCCAATGCTGTATATCCCGCATACCTTATTGAATGCAAATAGATCCTGCTTGATTTTCTCTCGATGAGGGTCATTTCCCTGCCGTCTGAACCTAAACTTCATCATCCTGAAGCCGAATCAGAGATATATCACAGCCTGCACCGTCTCAGATTGACAGAAATTCCGTTAGGCGTGAATCGGTGCAGAGAAACAATGCGATCCTTCATGCAAGCTCCAGTTTCTTTTGTATCCACTCCTCAAGCCGTGCAAGTTTTCAGCTGTGTGTTTATGCAGTTAGACCACAGGGCAAATTCACAGGAACCACGTCTTAGCAGAGCCAATCAGAGGAAAGAATCTGTGACCAATTCACCAAGCCACGCCCACCGCCAGCGTACTCGTCGAAAACGCGGATCCGGATTCGGCTGGATTCACTTCATTTATTCACACGCTTGAATTGCCTTAATTACAATGCACGAATATATCACTTTTAATGACATTAATTATCATCCAGAATTTTTTAACAAACATTTAACTGCATAGTGTTACTATTATTCAATGTACATTAAGAGTAATTAAAAAATATAAAATTGGGAGAAACAGTAGAGATTTTTTTATTTAGAATAAAAACTTCATATTAAACCTACATTCATTATACTAATAGTGCATTTCCCGTCCACATACAGAATTTAACAATGACACAAATACAAGCTTTATATAAGTATTTTAAACAGTCTCAAGTAGTGCAAAACCAAAACCAGTGGCTAATTTTCTCTCTCTCTCTCTCTCTCTCTCTCTTGCAAAAGTAAACTCTTGCCAATCAGAACTAGAGGTAGTTATATACTGTTTTAGATTATGGGACCATATGTTCAATCTAATGGAAAGCATGCAAATTATTGTGAATAACAAGCTAATCCTAGAACTTGGTTTAGAAATTGCAAACAGACATATTACACTATCAATAATGACAGGTGGCTTTGGACGTGTAGGAGTTTAATAGTGTCTGATTGCAATTATTGCCATAAAAGTAATAATAAATAACATCTGTGAGAAGGAGTGCTAGAGCAGAGTGATTTCACTGGGCGGCAGAGTAAGTCTCTTCTCTCGTACGGACAGCAGGTTCTCCACATGCATGGCGATGACACGACACAGCTCCAGGCTCTGTAAAGACAAATGCACAGGAATAAGATCCGCCCACACCGGCACAGCGAAAATGACCGACTCAGACTAACACACCTTAAAAATCAGATATGACTTGATTAGATTTGGAATCATGCATTTAGTCCATACCTGGTCCAGCTGTAACTGTGTAATGCGTTGAGACATTAGGTCACCCAGCATTATCTCCACGTACGGGTAACTGGAGCCAGCTGTGGGCCTCTGTGTACGGGTTGACTGGACCTCCTTCAGCGGGAACTTCACCATCGGCTCCTAAGGAACATTGAAAACAGCTGTGAAGTCTATATGTGACCATGTTATATAATATCTTGGGAGGAAATGCAAATAAATTTGCAAATATAAGGTAGAATGGACACTTTAGCAGTGGCAAAGCAGATTACAAATTCAATCCCAGAATAATTGCATACTTTTGGTGCAAAATTCAATCAAGTCCAACATCTATCATATTTACTAACATACAGAAAAAAAAGTGCTAATGATTTACACAGGAGCCTTAAAGAGATATACTACCATTCAAAAGTTGTTCGAAAAAAGACTTTTATTCAGCAAGGACGCATTAAATGTATGCAAAGGGACAAAACAGACATTTATAATGTTATAAAATATTTCAAATAAACATGTTTTTTTACTATTAATCAAAGAGTCTTGAAAAAAAATATATCAATAAGCAGTACAACTGTTTTCAATATAATAATAATAATGTTTCTTATATATAACTATATATTATATATATGAATAAATCAGCATAACAGAATGATTTCTGGAGGATCATGTGACACTAAAGACTGGAGTTGCTGAAAATTCAGCTTTGCATCACAGGAATAAATCAGATTGTAAAGTACATTAAAATAAAAAATGGTTATTTTAAACTGTAAACAATTTTTTAAACAACATTGCTATTTTTGCTGTATTTTTGATCAAATAAATTTGGGCTTGGTGAGCATAAGAGGTTTCTTTTAAAAACATTAATATATCTTTTGTACAAATTCTGTCATTACTCTCTAACCTTCTTAACTATGACAGAATTTTAATTTTTAAGTTAAGCTATTAAATTAAGAAATACTGCAGTCTAAGAAATACAGCTTTAAAAATATATCTTTACGCAGGTTTTAGTAAAGATTGGGAAACAAGTGGTAACACTTACATGAGTATCTTTGCTTAGGAAGTTCAGACCATTATAATTGACAGCCAGTACGCACGGGGTGTCGATAGCACTGTTGCTGCTGCTCTGTATGTAGAAGAATGACGAGCCAAACATGGGAAAAGCACTTACAAGCCCTAAAGCAGAAACACAAGTATAAGAATCAGCCTTTTGAATAAATGGCTGTGCGCCTCCACATTGGCTGTTCTCCCAAGTCAACACCTCACCTAGAAATTGTGCTTTGGCCTGATGAGGACTGAGGGGCTGCACCTGCTGCATATGCTGGGTCACCATGTTTAACCACTGCTGGGGCCGCTGGAGACCAAAGAGCAGGGTGGGGATATACTCCTGAACCTCATGGCTGATTGCAGAGAACAAGAGAAAGTTAGTCTATGGATGAGGTGTCAAACTTAAATTACCTCAGCAGGGGCACTAGCCAGGTGATTTTCTCTGTCAGGGGTTAGCTGAACAATTACAACAAATACAAGTGTTTTTACAATCATGAGTTTTACCTATATAGAATTATTGGCACAGTTATTAATGTGTGAACAGACTTCTTCAGAGTGACTCATTTCTCCCTCATACCTATGATCCCTGGGATTGTATTCCTCGAAAACTACAATTTTATGCTTTAAGATCAGGCAATTAGGCTTAATATTCAGTTGTGTGTATGCATGTGTGTGTGTGTGTGTGTATATTCACCAAGGCTGGTTTTATTGGATCAAACACACAGTAAAATTGTTAAAATTTTCTAAGTTAATTTATTTTAAAATATTATTTATTCTTTTGATGGCAAATCTGAATTTTCAGCGTCATTACTCCAGTCTTCAGTGTCACACGATCCTTCACAAATCATTCAGATATGATGATTTTCTGCTCCAGGAAACATGCATTTTATTATCAATGTATCTATGTTAAAAGCAGTTGTGCTGCTTAATACTTTTGTGGAAATCGTAATAATTTTGATGAATATAAAGATCAAATAAATTTTAGCATACATTTTAAACTTTACTTTTGTAAAATTATAAATGTATTCAACGTCACTTGTAAATGTGAAATGTTTTAAGCTTTTGAGGAATACATAACATTTCACTTCTTCCTCTGGTTGATAAATTCAGTATGTGATGTCAGATTAATGGCATTACATGGAGGGCAGGTAGAGCGAGTCCTTGGCACGATGTTGCAGAGCTGCCAGTTTTGACACTTGCTGAAACTGCTGCTCACTGGCCTTACCCTGTGGGACAACATTGAGCAGCCCTTTCAAGTAGTCAGGGGACACCTGCAAAATGTGAATGAAGATCAGATAAGTAGCCTGAACAGAGAAAACTTAGATCAAAACAAGAACAAATGCCTTAGATCTTTGTAACTTATGAAATAAGCAGAACAAAACATGAAAGGAATGTCTGCGAAATTGAATCAGTCCGGCTGATGTACCTGATTGTAATGCATAGTGACTCCGAGCTCATTGTCAAACTTTAGTTGCTGCGTCCATATCACTCTTCGAAACCACAGACTGTAGTTGCTATCAATGTGTTCAGCCTCTGTAGCAACATCCAAGATGTACTCCCTTTTGTTTAGAGGCCGGACATTCTGACCTGGAGAAAGAGTGACAAAACATGAGAAAAAGGCTTTCAATCCTTGTATTACTTGTCTCATCTTAGTTAAAGGATTAGTTCACTTCTGCATTAAAATGTCCTGATAATTTACTCACCCCCATTCCATCCAAGATGTTCATGTCTTTCTTTCTTGAGTCAAAAAGAAATTAAGGTTTATGAGGAAAACATTCCAGGGTTTTTCTCTGTATAGTGGACTTTAGTGGGGTTCAACGGGTTGAAGGTCGAAACTGCAGTTTCTGTGCAGCTTCAAAGCGTTCTACACGATCCCAGCCAAGGAATAAGGGTCTTATCTAGTGCAATGATAATAAAAATAAAAGATTGCATACGTTTTAACCACAAACACGTCTTGCACTAACGCTCTTCTTCTTCTTCTTCTTCTTCTTCTTCTTCTTCTTCTTCTTGTAGAATTCCAGCAGTGTTGACGCTGCTAAGTGTATTACTGCCCTCCACAGATCAACACTGCTGGAATTCTACAAGAAGAAGAAGAAGAGAGCTAGTGCAAGACGAGTGTTTGTGATTTAAATGTATTTTTTTTTTAGAAAATGACTGATCGTTTCGCTAGATGAGACCCTTATTCCTTGTCTGGGATCGTGTAGAACGCTTTGAAGCTGCACAGAAACAGCAATTTAGACCTTACACCCATCGAACCCCACTGAAGTCCACTATACAGAGAAAAACCCTGAAATGTTTCCCTCAAAAACCTTAATTTCTTTTAAAATGAAGAAAGAAATACATGAATATCTTGGATGACATGGGGGTGAGTAAGCTATCAGGAAATTTTCATTCAGAAGTGAACTAATCATTTAAAGTGATAGTTCACCCAAAAATGAAAATTACCCTATGATTTACATAATATTTAAAACTTTATTAAATATAATAACTAGCTTCCGGTAGACGGACATACGCATGATGCAATGACGAACATGGAAGCGCAGAGGATAGAACAAAACAAAACAAAACAACGGTCATGAATTAGAAGTCTACAATGTGAATTAAAAAGAAAATGTCAGAGGATTTTGATATAAGAAAAGAGGAGCTTAAGTTTTGTTACACAGCCCTATTTGTTTGAACAGTGAGAGGCGTCTAAGCTTATGATACTCCTAAATCCTGTCTCATACATCGCGACAGGGGTTACACTTGTGCCGCAAGTCGACTTGCACATTATGCGTACGGCCGTCTGCCAGAAGCTAGTTATTTTAGAGGATGAAGTTTTAAATGTGGATATCTTTCTTACAAATACTATTGCTTGGCTTCCGAAGGCCTTTATTAACCCCTAGAGCTATATGGATGATTTTTATGATGGATGATGTGATGTGACCAACCCCCATTTACTACCATTATGAAGTTTGGAAGAGCTAGGATATTTTTAAATATATCTCTTATGTTTGTGTTTGTCATATTACACCTAGGATGGCTTGAGGGTGAGCAAATCATGGAATTATTTTCATTTTTGGGTGAACTATCCCTTTAAAATACCCCCTAAGATAAATGAACTCTCATCTCAGTGACTGAAAACAGTCAGTGCCTAATTATTTTAAAAATCTTTTTATATTTTTGTCATCTCACCTCTGTTTGTGACCACAAATATAGCATATTCATCCAAGGCCTCGAGTTTATGCAGACCCATCTCATAGCACAGCTCTTCAATGGCATCCAGAGCCACCTTCAACACATTAAAAGTGAATTAGAATCAAATGTTTCCAACTAAATGAATTATCATGACTGGTCAAACTGCAAAAAAAAAAAAAAAAATCAAAGAGCCAACTTACTGAGCAGGTTTTGATCTTTAGGTGCCGTTCAATTCCACCAGGAAGAAGAAACAATTGGCGCTTTGAGCTTCTTCCAGCCTTGAAAAAGATTGTGCATGATTAAGTGAAAATGTGACTGAAATTACCATTGAAATTTGCTTATGTGCAACTGACCAGCATAGCTTTCAATTCCATCCCATTAGGATGCTCGGCACGTCCACCATATTGGAACGTCTTTCTTAGGTTCTGCTCACAAGCCTTGGCAATGCCTGTCAATGTAACGTGTTAATTGTATTCGTCAGAATGTAATTAGTTTGATCTGTGTAGCTGTAGTATACCTTGAAAGTGCACCCCAGGACTTGCACAGACATCCTGAAGGTATTTAAGCAGGTAAGGTTTGAGCGCCTCTGAACACTTGTAGTATGCAGTGAGGATGTACAGCAGCCTCCAGCCCCTCTGACAGCTCTCCCTGTGAAACACAGTGAAGATCATCTTTTACTCTGCTTGGCACTTTACAAAGAGTCCCACATGATTTTTCTCATTCAGAAAAAGGCAGGCTTATACGTCTTGGAGCTGGTGTTCCCAGTGATCTGCTTGAGGACCTGGCAGTATGCTTCATCCTTCATTAGTCCATATTCTCCACTCAGCTGCAACAGAGATTGAACTCATAACACAGCGACATTGTAGACATTAAGCACATTCCTGTCTAGTATCTTAACATTTTATGATGCCAAGGCTTGTTGGGCTATTTAAAGAGTTAAATACCCTTAGGATGGTGCTGACAACGTCCTGCTCAGCCTGACCTTTCATAGGGTAGTCTCCCATAAACTTCATTATAGCTGAAGGATAACCATTGTTGAAGTCATATTAGATAGTAAACATTACTTTTTTGTCGATGACTGAAAATAAAAACAAATCTGTCACTTAATTTGTGCTTACCGAGAAAAATCTCTGCAGCGACTCTGTTCATGCTTTCATCAGTGAACTCGATCAGGGACTCTTGAATTGGAGACTACAAAACCAAAGCAAAATATTTGCATTAAAAAGCTTAATAAAATCTATTAATCATGTTTATTATTATTATTATTATTATATAAAGGTATATTGAAATAATATAAAAGGTATTAAAAGTCATCTGATACCAGATGCCACATTAATCTGTATAACATCAGTTCAAAATTTACGTCATTATACGCTGAAAAAAAAAAGATCTCTAATGTAGTAGTAATGAATTATTCATTCTTTGAGATGGTTCTCTTTATTGAATGATCCAATTTTAGTGAATATCTAATTAAATTGTTTCTCAGACAAAGCTATCGTATGACTTCAGTAGACTTGGAATATAGTGCACAAAATGTATGGATGACTTTTATGCTTTTTAAAGCTTTAAAGCCTCAATCACTGTTCATTATAATATCATGGTGCGTAAATCATGACAGAATATTCCTTTTAAACGAACTGCTTGTTTTAAAATGAATGGCATGGTGTGTATTCTGTACCTTGGAAAATTTCACCATTTCTGAAGGTTCCCTGGATTCCTTTGTTTTCTTTGACTTTTTCTTATATGAATCACTGCAAAATACAAGCACATGTCAGTGTATCTATTATTATTTTTTCTTAATTCAGCGATGCAACTGTGAGAACATGCTCATGATGCCCCATGATGTAATCAACAGACCCGTTTTTTCTCTGGGCCCCCCTGAAATATTTCTTGGCAAACTCCACCATGTTGTATTGGCTGTCCTGCAAGATTCTCTCATTGATGTCCATATCAGCACTGTCTGTGTAGGCCTCTGCATACTCACTGACAGGAGATGCCACCTAGAGGTGAGATGCAGTGACACAACATCTCTCAGAGGGATGTATGGTACAAAAAAATCAGGATTTCAGGCTACATGCCTGTGAAGCTCATATACCTCTATGGACCGGTCCAGTTCATGGGCTGCTGCAGCGGACCCCACAGCTACAGCCACAGCTGCCGAGGCAGCCACGCGACCCTGCTTATTCTTGGGTTCCTCTTTCTTGTCCACAGGAATGTTAATGAAGTCAGGAGCAGCCACTGGCTGAACAAATTCCACAGGGAAAACCCCAGATCGCCCATGAATGGCCCCAAACTTCCAGCCTTTGCACGAAACAAGAAATTAGCATGAGATGGTAGCATGACATTTTAAGAGTAACTTGAAGTGCCTGTATAAAAAAGCATCGAGTGAAACCTTCATGCTAAAAGAAGGAAGACTGTTTTTATACATGCAACTAGGGATGCATAAATTCAGATAAATCCACACTTGAAATTCAACTAAATGCAGCTCAATAAAACAGCACATCAAGAAACCACCAAACAACACTCCATGCAGGACCCACCGAAATCAGGTGTGTCTCTTTTTAACTCCTCCAGGAGAATCACCTTCTTTTTCACTATGCAACCATAACACTGTCCTGTGAAACACAGAGCCAGCAACCAAAGGTTATGGCTTAGGTTAAGTTATTGTCCCATTTGCATCATCTTTTACACCCCTCAGCATTCTTTTTATATATAATATTCTGTCATTCAAAATTTTGAAGTCAGTAAGATTTTTTTTTGTACAGAAAAATTCTTTAAGCAAGGGCACGTTAAATTCATTACAAAGGACAGCTGACAGTCACTTGAAACAGGCATGTATCTATGTAGGGCAATGAAAAGAAAATATTGTCAAAATTATGAAGAAAAAAGTACCAATTACCTAGTAAAATTAATCTAGTAGTATATGCATGTTAGAGTAATGTAATCTTTCGTGTTTTAATTCATAATTTTAAAGCATGTTCATCGTGGAATAAGTTATTTTATGTATAAAAAGCACTTTATTTTTATTTATTTTTTCAATAAATTAACACATTAAGATTATGGACCCATGTGTGTCTTCAAGTGTTATATTTCAGACTTGTTATCCTAATTATTTAGGCTTTTTCCCCCCAAATATGAAGTGTAATGTACGGTCTTCATGACCACTTTTGGTTTAAAGCAGTCTCACCTGGATCCAGGCCTTCCATTTTCTGCAAACGTATGATGTCTCCCTTGTGGAAACTCAGCAGCGATCTGTCATCTGTAATGTAATTACGCACAGCAACGACATAGTCTGAGTCCTAGAGCGAGAGAGACAGAGCACAATTAACACACAGCACCACAGCTAATCATCCCCGAAGTGAATCAATGCATAAGGAAACTGACCTTTTTCAGCTCTGTGATGAAATAGTCAATCATGGTTTTGACCTGAGGAGCTTTGGCAGAAAACAGAATCAGTTTCTCATTGGTGAGGTTGAACTCCAGCATGTTTTTGGAAGGAATGGTGACGAACATGATGTCTGTGTAGCTGTAAGAGGTTAACAATGATCACAACACGTCCCACAGCAAGGGATATTTATGATGGTGATGGTGGTGGTATCATTAATTGAATTCATTAAATATATAAATTGATTAAAAACAATGACGAAACACGGACATTAAAAGTCTCTTCAACCTGTACCTGTAGGGTCGTAGAACTCTGAAGTAGTCTGGGGCTACTGCACTGCTCCTGACCATTTTTAAAAGCTTGATCCCTCTATGAGATACAGACAACACTTGGACCCCTGTGCCAACACTGCCCTGTACAGGACAACAACATGAAGATTCTCACTTAGGCATGGTTTAAATATTTTAAGGGGCAGTTGTGTCCTAATGGTTAGAGAGTTAGACTTGTAACTTGAAGGTTGTGGGTTTGAGTCTCAGTGCCGGCTGGAAATATAGGTGGGGTGAGTGAATGAACAGCGCCCTCTTCTACTCTCATTACCCACAACTGAGGCGCCCTCGAGCAAGGCATCTAACCTCCGATCACCAGGTGCTGCAGCAAAAATGGCTGCCCACTGCTTTGGATGTTTGTTCAATACTCACTTGGATGGTTGAAATGCAGAGTTTGCATTGAGTCTGAGTTTGCTCAACATTTAAATAGACTGGTTCAGAGTTTACTGTAGGCTAGTCCTGCAGCAATCTATCAGAGTTCTTCTGAAACCTTCCACCTCCCCCAGCTCCACCTGCCTAGATTTGCTATGGTATTTATGTATGTCTATGCAGCAGTAGCATATCTTACATACACAAAGCAGCATGTCTGTGTATCTGTAGACCAATTTGGAGCAGATGTCACAGTTACGTCACTTGCAGCTGCACACATGGTGGTGGCAGAAATGATAGAGGTAATGAGTGGAGGAAAATGGGGAACAAATCCACAGAATAAGAGAAAACTGTTTTGTTGTGCCTTTGGATGTCACAAAATGGAATGCAAAAAAATATATTCTTCATTTTTAAAGAATGCTGTCGCTTTATAGAACGCAGACGTTTATGTCCCAAGTCATAGACTAGACCGATGAAACTTGCAATTATTAGTAATTATTATTACTATTAAAGCATTGATGTAAACAGTAAGTATACATACTTAATATTTACATATGCAGCTCATAGGGACATTCATACATAGACATACAGTGAAATAATATTTAAACATAACATATTACTAAGACAACTTTTAAACGTAGCCTATAACATTTTTATCTCACAATTCTGACTTTTTTTCTCTCATTTGTGTGTTTATCTCTCCCAGTTCAGACTTTATTACTCGCAATTGTGAGGTTATATCACAATTCTAAAGGGGAAAAAGTCAGAATTGCCGAACATAAAGTCGCAATTCTGAGGAAGAATGACAGAATAACGAGTATCTCATAACTCTGTTTTGAAGTAGCAAATCTAGTCTGCCAAGACCAAATATATGAACACTGCCACATCATTAATATGACAAAACTACTCTGACAGTTGCCATGATTGAAATAGCATTGTGAAGCAGCACATGCCTGCTAAAAACATCAAAATACAGTAAGATATACAGTATTCATTCCTTTCATCCAGTTTCACAGGACCATTCCCATTCAGTAATTTCACTATTTTACATTTTTGAAAAGTGTGATATGCAGAGCCACGAGCAAAACCAGCACTGACCAACATAAACCAGCCTGGAGCAACACTGAACTTCAGACTGGTCTACAGAGGTGTTTTCAGTAGGGATATAAAGATTCCTTACAGATGCTGGGAAGAGGCGTGAGAAGTAGATCTCCCAGGTGTCTCTTGCAGCAACCACAATCTTCTTCTTCGCATTCTCATCCTGGATTGTGGCACTGATGTCAACTCTGTGCTCCGCTGTCACAATACAGAAGACACATTTTTTCCTTTCAATAAGCAGCGTTCACACATTACAAGAGGATAATGTGTATGTAAGTGAAACATAAATCATACCAAAAAGGGACTTCATCTTCTGCCTTTCTTCTGTTGTAATGCGAATGCAAGCCTCTGAGAATGTGTCATGGACAATCTGAAAGTTTCATAATAATTACAGTTAACAAAAGTAAAAACAATCACAAATTCATGCACAACCATTCAAACGTTTGGAGTCAGTAAGGTTTGCTGCAAAAGATTTCTATTTCAAATAAATGCTGTTATTTTGAGCTTTCCATTCATTAAAGAATCCTGAAAAAAAAAATGTATTACAGTTTCCATAGAATTATTAAGCAACTTCAGCACTAAATAAACATATTAGAATGATTTCTGAGGGATCATGTTAAAATATATTAAAGTAGAAAACTGTTATTTTAAATTAGACGTTCAC
Organism: Opsariichthys bidens; assembly: GCA_037194245.1. Classification (NCBI taxonomy): domain Eukaryota; kingdom Metazoa; phylum Chordata; class Actinopteri; order Cypriniformes; family Xenocyprididae; genus Opsariichthys; species Opsariichthys bidens. The sequence continues at coordinate 13,278,643 of CM074277.1, read as the reverse complement.
AATATCACTGTTCGTACTGTATTTTTGATCAAATAAATCTGACTTTACGAGCATAAGAGCCTTCTTTCAAAAACATTTAACAAAATCGAAATGATCAACATTTTATCTGTAGTGCACCTTAAATTATGGCTATCAAAGTTCATTTGTTACTATAAGTTATTATTTAATTTTTTTTTTAGGAACTGAATCTATTAATGTGTTAACTAAAATATACAAAAGATTTAAATGATTGAAAGCCCTAAAAAGGAAGAAAAACAAAAAAAAATCCAAACCTGTTTAAACAAGAGGTCTAGTATCAGCGGGTGGTTGAAGCTGTCTTTCGGATAAAAAACCTAAAAACACATGACAGCTATTTAATGTTTCATAATCATTTCCATACTCCATACAGAACAACAGCACTATGAGCCAATCCAACACAAATAACACTAGCCTCTTTCCTCAGGTAGATTTTCCAGGGTACATTGGTGTAGGTGTAGTGCTCTTCACTGCTCCTCTTGTGCAGCTGAGTCTGAGTATTCTCCTCTTCTACTGGAAGGTCTCTGGAAACTGTAATGTGGCACACCACAATGACGTTATAGCCATGTTAATGTGGTCTCCCTATCGAAATGAAATGACATAGATGATCTGAGTTTACCAGGAGCAGGGGCAGGGAATCTCTGACTAACAGCTGGCACGGGAGGAGATCGCTTCGTCTTTATGCTTTTTGCTGGTTTTAGTGCCCCACCATCATAATTAAACTCTTTCGCAGATGATGAAGGAGAAACCGGAGTGTAGGTTTTCTTTTGCTGCTCGTGTGGAACATGAACACATCCAGCATTAACCTCAGTGACTTTAACACAGTCGGTTTATCTGTAAGTTTACTATGACTGATCTACCTGTGCTGGTGGAGCACTCATCTGGTCCTTGAGAATCAATATAGCTTCGTCATGGGGGTCTGGTTTCTTCAAAAACACTTTAGCTTCCCTCCTGTATTGAAGACAAGAGCAGTTAGTGCTTTGGCCTTTGTTCTGTGCGAATTTAAAGATCTCTTTTGATTAATATTTTATCAATGTTTTGTTACAAGGTCAAGGAGAACATTGTTTTACTGTGTATCAGTTTTCAGTTCAGGCCATTCATTATTAAATTCGTGGAACTGCCGTTTGGATCTAAAAATGTTCAGTTCTCACCTGGGAATTTCTGGTGGTTTTGCAGGGTTAGTCTGGTACTGCCTGATAATGTCTTTGATGTTATGACTTGGCTCTAAATGTTCTGAGTTTGAGATGGTGGCTCTCACCACAGCCCCCGCTGGAGGATCCCTCCTAGGTGGGCCTTTGGAAACATAGCAAAAACACAGTTTCCATTTGTTAACATTAGTTAACTACATTAGTTAACATGAACTAAATACTTAGAAGTTATTCATCTTAGTTATGATGGCTCTGTTAATATTATTTAAAGGACCCAAGCTAACATGAACTAACAATGAACAGTTGTATTTTTATTTATTCATATATCAAATATATTGTTCATTATTAGATAATGTTAGTTATTGCATTAACCTTACTGTAAAGCGTTAATGAAATAGTCATTTTAATGAGTGAAATTAAGGATGAAGGTATGCAGATTGAAATAATGACATACTGTGCTGTCGCTGTGAAGGTTTCTGTGGCAGGGAAGCAGGGGTTGGTTTGTAGGAAACAGGTCCAGTATCTGGTTTTGTCTTCAAATAAGATACAGGTAATGATTAAAAATCATAACAGCTGTTTTCATCAGTATGTTTTGAGGAAAAAAATGATCAAATACACACCATTATTCAAAAGTTTGTGGTGAGTAAGTAAGGACACATTAAATTGATCAAAAGTGACAAGAAAAGACATTTATAATGCTACAAAAGATTTCTATTTCAAATAAATGCTGTTCTTTTGTACTTTCTATTTATCAAAGAATCCTGAAAATATACGGTTTGCACAAAAATATTAAGGAGCACAACTGTTTTCAACACTGATAATAATAAATGTTTATTGAGCAGCAAATCAGCATATGAGAATGATTTCTGAAGGATCATGTGACTCAAAAGACTGGAGTAATGATGCTGAAAATTCAGCTTTGCCATCACAGGCACTATATATTTAAAACACATTCATATAGAAAACAGTTATTTTAAATTGTAATAATATTGCTGTTTTTGATATTTTTTATTAAATAAAAATATAGCCTTGATGAGCATTAGAGACTTCTTTAAAAAAAATTAAAAATCCTTCAGACCCAATACTGTCTATGGAAACGTACAGTTCTGATATGATGTCTATGTATGCCATTATAATAAAGCTCTGACTTGATTTCTAATGATTTATCATCTATATTGTAATCAGAGTTCAGAGATACTCACAGGGCTGTACTGGCTGGATCGGGGAGCTGGCACATGATCACTGTGTGTGTGGTGCGCTGAATTATACATCTGCTGCTGGAGGGCCATGGCCTGCATTGTCATCTGCTGAGCCTGTGGTACATCACATTAGCTCAGTGTTCAAACACGTTTAGCACTTAACGACAAGTCTAAGTCAAGCTTTGTTTGCTCACCAATATAATCGCTTGCTGGTTGATGATGGCTTGCTGCTGCTGCTGTGCTAAGACAGCTGGATCTACTCCTTTAGAGATTTACATAAGCGCAAAATGAAGTAATAACTGTGATTAGAAAGCACAGAAATAAACAGCGCAGTCCCAAAGAATAAATCAGCACCAAGCGACATTATATAGAAGGACTTTTGCAGCATTCATACCTGACATATCAGGCATTGGTGGCACATTAGGCATAGCTGGCAAAGCTGGCATAGAAGGCATAGCTGGCATTGGGGGTACTGAAGGGACGGCGGTAGGGGCGTGTGCATGAGGCACAGAGGGCAAAGCTGGCATAGGTATAGGTGGCATCATTGTTCCTCCCATAACAGGTAGAACTGGCACCGCTGAGAACAGTAAATATGGCTAAGGATCAGAAAGCAATGACCCCGTTCACATATATTCATCAAATGATCAAGTAGTCTAGGATTTTGAGGTCAGACGAAAGCTAATTAGCTGTGCCAACTCACTATATTAAATAAACATTAACAATACTGCATTTCAAAAGGTTATTTTCAAATTCAAGAAGAGTGTTAAACAGTCTGATTATACTGCAACCATATATATTATATATATATTATATTTACATATATATACACTTATATACTGTGTACATTTTTTTTTACTCAACTGTTTATAAGGAACAGAAATGGCACCCATTTTGTAGAATGTAATACCAATCACCAAAAGCCACAGTCACTTAAAATCCCCAAAGCATTAAATCAATCTAAATGGTACATTGGTCATTTGTCATGCAAAGCACTGGTAAATGTGCAGTTTACAATAATTTGCAATTCTGAATGTTTATCAGGCAATTAATTGCTTTTAGGTACCAATTGACCCTGGAGTACCCATGCATAATTGATGTGAAGTAAGGAGAGAGCAGAAAGAGAACAGATGCAGAGCTCACCACCGGGGGGATAAGGCCTGCTGGAGAGGGGCTTCTCTATGTCACCATCCTCCCCTCCAATCCCACCAGCTCCCTTCATACGGCTGGACATGCTGGATGACTTCTCGAAATCCTGCAGAAGAGATAAGGCAAAGCAAAACAGGCTCTCAACTCAGAGCTGGACCCTTCCCAGCTCAGTCATACGAGAAATCAATCTCCCCTTGGGAGTACCTTATACTCTCTAAGAGGGGCATGGCCAATTTACTATCGCAACTGAGGGCCATGATGGCCCAGACCACAGAGTCTGGTTTTCCCTTAACAGTCTAGGATCTTTAAGAGAGCAAAAACAAACAACTATTTTTAAACTATTTCGTTTTGACTGAAAAGGTTCCCGTGCTTATATTTACAAGTCCCCTTAATCAAACATAAAGTACGCTCAATGCGAGAAATACGGTAAACTGGTAACTTAATCACCTTCATTGCAGGGGACCTGGCAGCCATAGAGCGCATTTGATACATTCAATCACTTACACTATGAGGATCAAGTGTCCAATTGTGTTCTTCATGCACTCAGGTTATATTTTTAAGCTTCTTTCCATAAATACACTGATGAGCCAAAACATTATGACCAGTCACAAGTGAAGCAAATATCATTGATCATCTTGTATCAAGACCACATATTAAGATCTGAGTTGATTTGATGGAAAGCAAACAATCAGTTCTCGTAATCAATGTGTTGAATGCAGGATAAACGGGCAGGAGTAAAGACCTGAGTGATTTTAAAAAGGACCAAATTGTTATGGCCAGATGACTGGGTCATTCCCCAGATGTCAATCCAGATGAACATCTATGGGATGTGCTGGACCAACAAGTTTGATGCATGTTGGCTTCACCTTGCAACCTACAAGATTCGAAGGATCTGCTGCAACCATCTTGGTGCCTTGTAGAGTGCATGCCTCAGCGGGTCGGCGCTGTTTTGGCAGCATGCAGAGGACCAACAGGTCATAATCTTTTGGCTCATCAGGGTAGTTACATTAAACATCAAAATAGTGTAGTTTTATTATATTTACACTTATTGAAAACCCATGAACTCAAGCTGAATTGGGGGAGTGAACAAGAGGCACTTACTCCATTACCATCAGACAGCACTGGGTCAAACAGGCTGTCGAGATATCTGTCCATGCCTTTCTGAGTTGGTGCTTCACTGAAATCTGATTCTGTTTTGTTTTTTTTCAGTTATTGAGGGAAAAAACAGAAATCATACAATTTGCATAGTATAGAATATATAAAAGCCACTTAAACATTAGCCAAAAACAAAAACAAAATCAGCTGACCGTGGCTGTAATACCCATCTGAATCTGGCAGACTGGAGCTGAGCATTGTCTGAGGGAGCAGAAGTGAGTTGTCATCGTCAGAATCAAATCCGCTTCCAAACAGAGCCCTGTGAAAATTCAAATTGGGGGCAAAATATTAGATGATAACTAAGATCTCACCCTCCGTTGACTTCCATAGTATTTATTTTTCCTACTAAGGCAGTAAATGGAGGGCAAGAGCTGTTTGGTTCCTGACATTCTATCAAATATCATCTTTCTTTGTGTTCAGCAGAACAAAGAAACACATACAGGTTTAGAACTACTTGAGGGTGAGTAAATGATGATTGAATTAAATTTTTTTGGATGAACTATCCCTTCAATATGCACCACCTTACTAGGAGTCATTATGAAGTTCAAGTCAAAATCTAATTTTAATTATATATTAATAAATTAATTTGTAATATTAATATTTACTATTTGTACCTTAAAGGTTAAGCTTGTAATTTCACCAGCGGCAATGCACAGAATTAAAAAAATGCTGTTTTTAGCTATTTTCAAACACTCCCCGTCATCCATGGTCAGTCATTAGTGCCACAGAAATTACAGACTCACATTTTACTCACTTTTAAATTACATGCAAAGTAGAACAATTAACAAAATAATTCATATTTATGATTATGTATCACAAGAGTGTACCCAATTCCACTGTAAACAAAAGTCAAAATAAAATGCAAGACTATCATGCTGATACTGACAGGCTGGCATTGGGCCGGGTTCTGGTGGGACTCTCAGCGGAGATGATGAAGTAGGACTTTTGCTTTGGAAAATTCCTCATCAGTTCCATGTCTGCGATCAAGTCCATAACATAATCGTGCCCTGCGAGCTCCGCCCACTGTCCGTGCTCCTTCATGACAACGGAGCACCCCTTCCAGGCCTCCGTCACACCCCTGTGGAGCCAATTAATGGGACTATTCATTTCAGGCAAATTACAGATGGCAGAGATAATGAAGGCCTCATTATAGACTGTACAACATGCCGAAAGAAAGAGCCATGCACTAATGACATGGAATACAGGATATTTAAAAGGTTCTTTTGAAGATGAATAGATGGGAACATTACAACACTGGCTGAAACGTAGCAAAATCCGACATTGTGTGTTGGCTGACTCTAAGATTAGAGTAAAAAATCCTTGGAACAAGAAAAAGAGCATAATATGGATAGTTCGTGTATACGGTCGTATACCTGTGCTGCAGAATATCCCCAGCCAACTCCTCCCCACTCGTCCAGGAGTGCACAGGGCACAGGAGAGATGTCCCTGTCAATACAACATGACGTTTAACAGCTGTGGTTTGACAGGCATGTATTTATGAGTGAAGACTACACGCAAATTTTCTATTCTGTGTAGCACCACAGATCAGGTATCACCTGATATAGATGCACGTTACACAATTGTCTCCAGAGGGTTTTGAGAAACAAAGGAAACTGCCAGGCAGATTTAGGGAGATTATAGTGATGGAAGAGCCTTTCAGAGCTTTCTTTTAGTGTTTTGAAAGCTATCCTTTGTGTTTGTATCCTTATGTAAGTCTGCATATCTCTTTCATTCCAAACAAGGATATCTCAAAATGTTCTTCTTTTCCAATTTCTAATTGACATAGTCTATTTTTAAATGTGTCTTTATACAGCTATGCTTGTTTTTCCACAAGGGCTTCATGATATATTTAGTACAGAAGTTAAGAATTGCATTCAAGTCCTGAAATAGAAACTGAGGGTAGGCTGCACCGAGGCACAAATGAAAGTTACTCAAGGATTTGTTAATTGATGGTTTATTTTAATTAAACTTTAAGCTTTCTGTAATTGAAATTTAGCGTAATGGTGCAACAGGATTTATAGTTTAGTTAAAAAATTCAAGGTTAATTGCAACTGAATTAAAGACAAATCACATTCACTTTTTCGATGCGACCCAACCCAACTGACAAACACAAACTGAAGCGTGCAGAAACTCAAACAGTGCGAGTGAAACTGATACACACCATCAAAACAGTGTACTTGCAAAACCATGTTTGCTTTCTTCCTATTGGCTGTCCATTCCAGCAGGGATAGTGGGTAAGTCCTCGCTGTCTCCGGTCCATACAGGGACTTCTGCATGGCTTGAATGAGCTTGTGTTGGCCAACAGCTTTGAATCCATTATAGGCATGATCTGAGACAAACCTAAAAGCCAAAAAGTAATGAATGCATACATGTTGTTCATGACATATCCAACACGAACACTGGCATGCTGCTTACTTCAGAAGGTATTTCTCCATTTTGGCTGATGGTGCAAACGCACTCAGGCAGGCCAGCAGCAGCAGCCAGCCCCTCTCTGAGTTATCTGGATTGGTGTTTCTCCAAACCTGATTGGCAATTTGACATAAAACTTCATCCCGCAAGCCCGGGTTGGTAAGCCCCTTCTGGATGATGTAGTTTCCAAATAAATTCTCCTGAGCACCATTTAGATGTGGATCACCCATAAACCTTAAGATCTACAAAGTGAAAGAAATAATGCTAATAGAGAGTTGAAATCACACTGACTTATTGCAACAACAATCTTCACTTAATAGCTCATAGTACGTCTGTGACTCTGTTTCTCTATGGAGAAAGTTAATGGGATTTTTACTTCAGGACCAATATTTGTGCTCTATTGCATGTAAAATAAATGACATTGGCACAAAAAATAATGTAGCGTACCATGACAAAGGCGTCTAGAGCCTCGTGTGTAAGATCATCTTCAATGTGTGTTAGTGGTGTCTTCAAAGGTGCAGTTAACATTCCAAACTTTGGCTCCTATTTATTAATATTAAAAAAAGATATACAAATTAATAACAGTATATTAGAACGGTTTATTTGTGATTTAGGAAAAAATTACTTAAGTATTTCTTACTTTGAAGTGAATCTGGACAAATTTAGAGATAGTGTAGTTGTTGATGTCAAGCGGTAGTGTGAGCTGTGACTCCACCTGAACTGTGGGAGCCTGGACTAAAGCCAAGCAATCAGAATGGAGCTCTCTACCACCTTAAAAAAACCAAGAGGTGATAGATGATGCAGGCTGTCAGGATTATCATCTGGAGTGCCCATCACAGCATCTAGAGGGCACTCCACCTTGGACTTTCTCACACACACACCCACACACAAGCACATTCACTCCCAGACTTCACTACATTTCCCAGAATCCCCGTACCTGTCATTGATCACTGCACCAGCTGAGACTCATTATACACCATATTTAAGGCATACGCACACACACTCAGGTGCTAGGTCTTGTTATTTCCAAGTGTGTAACATTTTTGAGCGTTATTACCCTTGTCTTGTTTTCCGGTCTGTTCCCGTCTGTCTGACTTGTTTATTGATTGTTTTCTGCCAGCCTTGTTGAACTCTCTGCATTGGATTATCGGACTTTTGCCTGCCTGCCGCCTGCCTACGATCTACCCGCCTGTTTAACGTTTATGATTCTGCCTGCTCTCCGACATCTTTGTTTGCTACCGCCTGACCCAGCCTGTATGACCATTCTGTTCTTCAATAAAAGCCTGCAGTTGGATCTCATCCACGTTCGCCCCTCATTACACAGGCAGTGTACAATATAATTACATTATATGTACTTTTTAAATGGTACTTTTTAAAAGTCTGGAATCTGGATTTATTTGAAATAAAAAATGTAACACTATAAATGTCTTTGCTGTCACTTTTGATCAACTGAATGCTTTCTTGCTGAATACTAATAATCTTACTGCCCCCAAGAATTTGAACGATATAAAACTATATGATATAACATGAGAAAATTGCCCTGCAGTACCGGCGGCTGCATGCAGCAGTGCTCCGAGTTCAGCTGGAATGACCAGATGAGTGACATTGACCACTTCCCGTTTTGACAGCTCCTGCAAATAAAGAAAATATGGGAACACTTTACAATAAGGGCTAATTTGTTAACATTAACTAACATCAAGCAATATATTTTTACGGCATTTATTAACCTTTGTTAATGTTAATAATGAATGAGTCTTTTATTATGTTTGGTTATATAATGCAGGTATTAAAAATACACTAAAATGTGGTAAATTTAGACAGTAAATATCCTTATAACCATTTCTCTTCTCCTTTGCTCCTCTTCTTCCTTTCTCCTGGACTCGTATCTCAGCTAAAAGAAGACAAAGAAGCCAACCAATTACGCATGGGATTGTAGCTTACCCTTATCACTGCACACTAAAACTGCATTGTTCTTACCTTAATATATCTCTTGCGATCAACATACATATGGATCAGAGAGCGGAATTTCACCAGGCTAGCTATCATTTTCACATACCGCTTCCTGTGAATAGAAATCAAATTCATAGAAATTTTATTGTCGAGCTCTAAAATATTTTATCGGATCGATGTTGCTATTTGTGAGTAAAACAATTATTTAAAAACAAAAAACAATGAAGAACATTCAGTTATTGAAGTATAATTATTTTAATTATTTATAATGATTTTATTTAATTATTTTAATAGATTAACACTCCTTGGGCCAGATTCACTAAACAGGAAAAATTAGGGAAAAAAGAATTGATTGGAGGAGAAAGTTCTGCGTGAGTTATAGAGAATACACAAATTCGATGTCAATTTGTAGGGGTGTAACAATACCCTCACATCACGATTAGATACACATCACGATACTGAACTCAGGATACGTTATGTTTGCGATACTCCAAGGCATATGGTAAACGGTTACCAAAAATTATACTTATGTACTTAAAATGCAAAAATTTGGTATTATATTGAGGTGGAAAGGAATAGGCTTGGACTTGGTAACACAATGCACAGGACAATGGTGTCACTAGAATAAAAATATTCATGATTCTGAAGCTGAAAATACACTAATATTTTAGACAAGTATGCTTAGACTGGATATTTTTAAAATAATGTAGGCCACTTTTTACTTGGTAACATAAGACATTTGGCTTTATCAGGACCCACAAATATTCCCCCATTCCATTATTATACATTATATTCAACATTATATATAGTAGTTTAATGTAGTACTGACACTAAAACTCTGTAAACTTGATTTTTCTCACACAGTAATTTTCACTCTCAGAGTGAAAATAAGAAATGATAGTCTATACCTCGTGAGAAAGCCTCGGCAGTGGGCCTGCAGCCGTATGATCTTCATGCGGAAGGCTGTATAGCGTTTTCTCACAAAGAACATTCTTGTGTAACGCTGTAGAGTCAGGGCAGCTACATGCCTTACTCTGTCCCTCTTACTCTCCAACAGGAAGTATATGTCCTCTTTCATGAACAACTGACAAGAAATAAAAGGTGCAATCAAGTACTAAAAAACAGATGAGTCGAGTAGTCTCACATTGCCTCACATCATAAAGTCTAGTCCACGGAGTGATGTCTGTCAGTCTGAGACAACAACTGTGTTTGATATCACCCCCTACACTCTAATTTACTATTCCCTACATTAGTCCACTAATATAGTTTACTTGAAAACGAGTGAGTGAATTCAGACACTGAGTGCGCTGGAAGGGCAGCATCATTTTTATGTATTATTTAATTAAACAATTTAATAATCAACTAAAAAGGAATTTATACCTGTATGATATTACGCTGTACCCACATTGGACCACATTGGTTTGCAAAATGGATGGATGTGTAATGAATGCGCTCTGTCTTTCGCCCACTTGTCGCCTTCCTATTTCATGGACTCTATCCACCACACTACATTTCCCATAAATCCCTTACCTTCATGTTGATTATTGCCCAGCTGCAGCCTATCTAGTTCACTATTTACGTTTACTCTGTAGCCCATGTTATTTGCGAAGTCTTGTTAATCCTAGTGTTACAATTCCGAGCGTTGTATCCCTGTCTTGTTTGCCTGTTTCCTGATCCTGCCTGTTTCTCTGTTTTTGATGCTTATCTGCCTGCCCTCTGACCTGTTTGCCTGGATTATTAATACGAGTCTGCCTGTTCCCTGCCACTACTGTTTGCTGTTTAGTGACGATTGCCTGTTTGACCACGTTTTGTCATTGAAGCTCGCACTTGGATCTCATCCCATTGACTCGTCATTACAGGATGAATGATTCAGTTGCGGGCGCCATTTTCTGGCGAGACGCAAGAATTAATTTGGCATGTGACCCAAACAGTGCATTATGGGTATTCTCTATCTGTTAAGTGTACATCAGTTGTACACTCGTTATTGCTGTGCATTTTGGGATTGAATAAGTACACTCGATAACGTCCACTATGGTTTTGAACGGCACTACAAATGGCTGTTCCCTCAAATAGTGCCCTAATTAAGGGTATAGGGGGCGATTTCAGACACAGCCCAAGTGAATGGTAACAAGTACTCTTGTCAGAATCATGCTTACCTTGGTGACACCGATTTGAAATGATCCTGGTCTAACAGGGCAAAGCTTCCTTAACATGATGACACAGTTTTCACCATTGGCAGGTGGAGGCTGTTTGAGGCCTAGTAGTGACTTGTATCTGAATTTAACCAAATAATTGAGTAATTATCATAAACTTTTATATACATTGAAAAACAGAACGTTAATAGCTAATGAATTCAGATACACAAGGGAAAAACTTCATCATCACTCTGTATTAATGGCGTCAGACGTGTTTGACATGTCTAGCTCTTACCTGAAAAGGAAGACATCAAATGGCATTCTGACTGGATAGCCCTCTCTCCTGATTCGAATGGTTTCTAAAATCCCAGAATAATTAAGTTGGGCACTGACCAGCTCCATGTCAAACTCACCAGGCTCCTGCAAGGTTATATACTCTCTGAATGGAATTCCAGCCAAAACGTAAATAGCTTAATACCCCTGAACCCAATGACTGCTGTTCCCTACCTTGTTTTGGTTTGGCTTTATGCATCGCACAAAATATGGGTTGGCTCTGTTAGTACAAAAGTATTTTATCATATGAGTCTGAAACCAATCACAGAAGAGATTCATGTAGACAGCGTAATGCACAATTTAGGTGGTCTACCTCTCCATCTTTTCAACGAGCTCCATGAGGGATTGTTGGAACTTGGCCGCTACTGTCGAGGCCTGATGGCGCCGTGTTACTGTGCTGTTCTTCCCAACTTGAGATCTGTGTTGGTTGAGGGCCTCAGCGTAGCTCATAAACAGATATGCAAGCATCTAAAACCACAGCGAGATAAGGGTCAGTTTATTAGGGTCATTTAATTCCTGGCTCATGCTAGTTAAATCATTTCTCTTACCTTGTTTTTGCTATGGATAAAAAGGTCAAGAACATCTTGGCGGACTTGATCGTAATTTTTATCCAGAAATTTATGGACCTGTGAAGCATGTTTTCAATCACAAAAGGTTTGGTCTATTCCTCCACTAATATTTTATTAGGGAATCATTAAAATATTTGATGGTTCAAGGCAAATAGTTAAATTCACCTGATAGGAGACCTTCCCAGCATAATGTTTGATAGTAAATTCAGGGAGAGGCATTTTTGGCTTGGAATACAGTGGATTGTTGCCATGGTGATAGTGGCATTTCTGAAGGAAGGTATGGTCAGTAGCCTAGAGGAAATTCATTCAAAAGGACGTTAATTAAAATGCAAACTAGTAGTCATGAATAGATAAATACTAACAAGAACATCAATGAACATTAAGAAGAAATGACACCTGTGGAAACCCGCTCTGATCATCAAGAATTCTGAGTATCCCATGTGGCTTTGCTGCAATGAGGTCAATGCAAGCCTGGTTGTCAGAGAAAGGTACCTCTTCCCAGTTGATTTGCTCTCTGTTATATTCATTCTTGCATATTCAAAAGAAAATCATTTCTCAGATGCATACCACAGGCAATTTACTCATCTACAGTTCTCAGAAGATTAGAGTGAACAGAGACAGCTTACTTGTTCTTCTTTGAAAATGACCCTGTTGAAAACGAACTGAAGGTACTCATTTGCATAATTTATGCAAAGCTGTTCAAAGCTGTTGAAGGTAAGATCCTACAAAGCACAAAAAAGTGTGGATCAGTTGAATGCAAACCTAATTTTACCGCAATGAAGAGTATTAGCAAAAACCTTGTGCAGTCGAGGGCAAACAAGTTACAACACCATACCTCAAATCCATAGATATCAAGGATGGAGATAGACAGTGCTTCATTCCGAGGATAAACCTGCGTATTTATTCTATCTGTTAGCCAGCTGAACAGAAGGGAATACAGGATCTTGGCAACAGCATCTCTGTTATGTTTGAGAGGGAAAATTACAATAATTTGATTACCTCATCTGAATCTTCATTACTTTCTTTTTTCAATTCTTCAGTTGAAAAAGAATGAAAGAATCTTCAATTCCAGATTCCATTCAACCATTAGTATTTATTAAATCCCTTGAGAATTGCATTCATTTTTATTGAATTCTAGAAAGTGTGCCTTGCCAAACACCTTCACTTAAGGTTATTTTTAAGTGATTTTTATGGAATTATTCATAAAATTGACTTATTTGCTGAAAAATATAACTATAAATATGACATAACATCTCGAGATTGCCATATAGTCTCTGTAGATAACGGGCCGCATCAGATTTAGACAATCAGAAGGCTTTTGGGTACTTTTTGCCTGCCTGTCAATCATTCATCGCCAACATTTGGAATTTTAAGTACTTCGGAAGCTTGTAGAGTGCGCATTGTTCGCGATTTCTCATTGCGAAGCGAAAACGGCTTAAAGCCAAAAATTGTAACAGATTAAGAAGACAGAGGAATGTATTATAGGAATTTCGCTACCTGGCATCGATTGCACTCTCGACAGTCAGGGGGGTGTAGATCTTCTCCCTCATTGTTTCCTGTAAGAAAGAACAGAATTATCAGAATTACAAAGTTTCTGAAAGGGGTGAACTGGAATGTTCTGTTATAATAAAACACAGCACTTTTATTAAAAACAGCTTTGTTTAAATATTGTTGATCTCTTGAGATGAAATGTTGCTGAGGGAGTATCTTTAGGCAAGTGAAACTGATATGGTCCTTTAGAGGATCAGAATACAGCACTAGTGTCGGTAGATGTAAACACATCCCGGCATCTGTGGCAAGACTATACTAATCCCTTTCAAATGATGACATTAAGGCCTTTAAATAAAAAATCTTTCCTTAAATAGTTTAACATTGTGGTAGAAGAATTCCCCTTCTTCTTCACTTTACTTGGGTAGATCTGTCTTTTTGCAAGATAAAAACCTGGTGTCGATGTCTGAAAGCAGGTCTTAATGGTTTCATCAGATAAGAAAAGCCTAGTAGCATGAGATCACCATCCAATTCAATTGTATGGCCCTCTCCTGTTACATACGGTGTACCTTCCCTAATTAAAAGAATCAGCTAAATTACATTGAAGAGCCCTCAAAGGTGTCACACTGTGAGTAGTAATCTAAATGCTGTAGCACATTTCAACATTGCAATGATGCTGTGAACATTGGTGAGCACTGGCTCTAACCAAGACTGAGACAAAGGCTGGTCTGAAACAAGATGCTGTGTAAAGGATCGTATGAAAGTTTTTTCAATGAAATCAGGAACTGATGTGGATCTGATGTGAGGAAAGATGCTGAACACGGACATGTTGATGGTCTCCACCAGAGGAAGGTTGAAGAATCATCTCTTGATACCTCTGATGGAAAATATGTGGAATGGAAACAATTGGGAGTTCATAAGGAAATTTCATAGAAACCCTGGATGCTTCCTTTTTTCTAGAAACTGTACCGGACAAGGAATGCTGGAACTTAAAACACTTTACCTTCACTTTATCTTTGTTGGAGTGGAAATTTGGATAATTTCAGACATATTTCAGGTTTGAATGGGAGCTCTATTTGAATAAGCACTCTATTTGGTTTGATTGACACATTTGAGAGATTTTATTATTGTGCCCACTATTGAATTGATTTCATAAATAAATTAGACTGGAATAGAAGCTAATAATCAGTCATAACATTGCTCTGTTTGGTTGAGGATTTTAGTTTATAAAGTGCAACAGTCAGATTCTGGAAAGAAAAATGAAAAAATCTCATGCATTTTCCCCATATGGGAATTGATTTTGAACTATAACTTTTTAAGTTTTGGAATTACTACAAGTTTACTGTTTGTGGTGAACTAGTTAAGCGGGGTTAATACTGCGATAGACCTCTTGGTGGCACCCCTGCAAGAGGGTTGAATGGTATCTGCTACACTCTTAGGACTGTAACACAGTCTATTATGGGAGCCTGATATGGCCCCTTGATGTGTTTCTGCCCAGGGTTTTCCCTGACTGGGTTACACTGGTTACCATAGTAATATGGCATGCTGCCCTGCCATAATCAGCTTGCCATGTTATACTATATGAGGGATTTGGGGTTTATATGACACCATTTGCAGCTTTCTTTTGATGCCATGTGTTTGCTGTCAAATTGAACAGTATTGGCATTTGGATCGTGTTTCCAAAGGACTTTAAAGAAACTGATGTAATGATAAGTCCTTCACTAACACTGTGCTGACACTTGGCATGGGGCCTAGAAGTGAGTTCTGCCAGGAGGTCATGTAAGGTCTAGAGGTGAGTTTCGGACTTTTCCTGTTGATATAACCCAGGTTATCTCGAACAATGAAATACACAATATACAGTGGCCGCAAAAATATCGTCACCCATTAAAAAATGTATGAATGTCATTACATTATATAACAATTAGTAGAGAAAGACAGAGTGCCTTTCAAGAATATATTTAAAAATATTTATTTTTTCAAAATTGGCAGTGTCAAACATTAGTGTAGCTTGTTTATAGTCATTTTGATTAACTACATCTGTGAGGACTTTTGGGGAAAAAAATCTCCTAAACAACCGGTGGTTGATGTTGCAAAAATGTCTCTGAAAAGTGAAATTAGTACTGTTTTTGCATTGGTTTGCTCTTTCATTATCTAGTTTATATATAAATTATTACCTAATACAATAAAACATGTTAAATGTGGCTTAAGTGTCCAGATGTTTTGGGTCTAATCCTCCCTGCAGTTTTATATTGGCGCTGTAATAAAAGTACTCCTATAGAGATTAGATAAGAGGAAGACAAACTAGAGGGATATTGTTTTAATATTCAGTTCTGACGGATGAAATGAAATTTACAGAGTCAATAAATGATTACCAAGATATGGCATAAGCAAATGTAAAGGCCAGTTTGCACTGCACCGACAGACCGGTAACACACTGATCCGACAAACCCAAAAAATGTGTCTGGTGCTGTTGGTCAGCATCTCTCGGTGCAGTGTGGATCGGTCTTAAAAGTGGGTTATTTGTGTACGGCTCTGCATGGATAGATCATTTTATTGAAGACATCATCAGGCATGTTTTTTTTTACCGTCACTTTGAAAGTAATGGACTTCTGTAGACCCTCTGGGGAAATCTGTAGAAGTTCAGCCACTACTCGGATCTCTTGAGCACTCACAACTGATGCCACTTCCTGAGATTCAGTCTGCCAATATAAGGAGTCAAAAACAACAACAACAACAAAAAAACAATCAAACTTATTGCATGGCACCACTGAAATAGAGCATTATTGTGCAGTATCATTAGTGGAAGCCAAGTGAGGAGGATACATCCATTTGATTGAGTTTCATTGTACCTCATATCTCTCGAAGAAGACATTTCCTAAGTGCAGGATGGAAGACAGGATTCTGAAGATACCGTTCTGGTCTTCGGCACTGAAGTGAAGTATTTCCATGGCGCTGAGGAGCCTGCGGAAATCCTCCCCATCACTTTTGCCAACAATCTCACAGTCTCCACCCTTGAGACCAAATAGAGCATCCACGAAAGAAAACAGCTGTCTATTTTTGAGGCTTTTTGGGCTATAATCTAGCTGATTAAACCATGGCCTCACCTGATTGAGATAATAATACGTCTCGGCTTCTTGAAGGTAGAAAGACTGCTTCTGCTGTGAAGGAAGGCCTGCAAGCATCTCATAAAAAATGTGATAGTTTCTTTCATCTTTGGCCTGAGAGGGAAAAAACAAGGAAAGAAAAATTAACATTGTACTTATCTATGAAGAATTTGTTCAATAAATGATTATTTTAAATTTTATTCTATATGAGCATTATGAGGAGTACCTGAAACACAATCCTGGATTTTTCAAGTAGATACTGTGAGGTTATGGCACCGCTGATTATCCCTCTGTTTGGAGCAGGAAAATAAGACAAGCAGTAATATGTAATTTGCAACTTAAGCCATGTACTCCAACATACAGTCATTTTAACCAGCATCATGTTAATCTTGACCCTGTTATCCTCTTTCAGTTGTAAAAGTACTCCAAATTAGCATTTCCTCTTGCTAGGTGTATCAATAACATAGTAAAGGGACTTGGTATTGATGAACTTACTCTTCCATAAATATTTCCATATATTTCCCAAATCGACTGGAGTTATCATTTCGTACGGTTTTGGCATTTCCAAAAGACTCTAAAAGAGGAGTTGCTTCGAGAATCTGTAGATTAAGCCATAAATTAATATGTGTGTATGTATCAATAATAATTAAAAAAAAACATATATTTGTCTTGTTTTCATGTTAAACTATCTAAATAAAACTTAAAACAAGATAAATTTACTTGAGAAGCAACACTGCATGAGACTTGTGTGTCAGTTGTCTTGAACGTATTTTGTCTTACTGCACTGGCAGATTTTTTTCATTTGTTTCTGAAGCTGTCAATAGCATCAAAATAATCTGCCAGTGCAATAAAACAAAATGCAATTTTATTAAAGATACAATCTATGACAGCGTGTCTTAATATTTACTATCTTCCATATAGCATTTCAAAATATAGAATTTCCGGTAGCACTTTATTTTACAGTCCTGTTCCCCATGTACATACTTTGTACTTATTATAGTAATTTCAATAACTGGGTAATAACTAGATACTAACCCTGAACCTACATCTACACCTAACCTTAACCCATGTAGTTACCTTATATTATACACTACTTTCTTAGGTAATTACACTGTAAGTGCACATACTGTAAAATAAAGTGCAACCGCATTTCCAGCTATGAACAACAGATTTATTTATTTTTTTGCTTTATTGTTACTAGAAAGCATGTCCTTTTAGTTGGAGATACTTTCTATAGATTATTAAACACTTCTGATAAATGGATTAATACTAGGTAATTAAAAAACGTTTGCACACTTGCATATCACAAAGTGCAACAAGCCATGCAACATATAAAGGTTGCAAACAACAGAAGGCCACACAAAACTACAATACCTCAATCTGTATCATGGCACATCAAAGTAAAATAAAAGAAAAAAAAAAAGTTATAAAATGAGCTTGAACTGAGTTTAACAGTTTTCAAAGATTGCATAAGCTTAACTCATACCTGCTGTGTGATGTTCTGTTTGTGATGTATTGCGGCTAAGTACCGGAGAACTAGCTTTGTGGTCTCTGTTTTACCAGAGCCACTCTCCCCACTGAAAGACAATAAGCACATTTAGACCACAGGTTGACTGTAACTCCCTAAAGTACCAGTTTAACTACTTAATTGGCACGGAATGTGACTTGGCAAGTAAGGAACAGATTTTCTTCTCTTTTGCCATGCATTTAAGTAATGAGCGAGGCGTTTGATCATCAGACAGAAGTGAAATTGAATGCTTGAGTGTGACTGTTGTTCCAGCTACTCTGAACAGCCATGGATGCATTTCACAGAGACATGATCTGCTGGTGCAATCATGGCCTAGACATCAGTAGTCTTTCCTTACAGGTATCTCCGTCAGAGATAGGTTTAAAATGTTCCAGGCGATCAGCTGTGTCAAGTAGAACTGACACTGATGGCTCCATCAGTGTAAAAGACTACTTAAAGTGACAGGGCATAGATTAGCTATTTCAATTCTGTCATTTCTTTTAATTGATCTTTCCAAAAATACATTATGAGTTAGGTTAGTTGAACAATAAAAAAAAAATATATCTATATATATATATATATATATATATATACATGTATATATGTTAAGTAAAATATTACATTCTGTGAGATAATCTAGCAATGATAATCTTACCTGATTATAATGCACTGGTTTTCTTTGGCATCCATCATTTTTGTGTATGAGGCATTTGCAATAGCAAATAGATGTCTGCAGACACAATGGATAAGTTCAAAACATTCAAGAAAAAAAGTTAAATACAGAGAATTATCCTAGCATTGATTAAAAAAGAGAAGTAGTAATTAAGAAGTAGTAATAATTAATTAATTAATTAATTAACTTACGGAGGATTCTCTCCAAGTGCATGCCCTTTGTGTTGCAGAACCATGTCTGTTCCGTAGATGTTGAACATCTTGTAGGGATTAACAGACACCAGAATACTTCCAATGTAAGTCTTGGGGGGGGGGGGAAATGATTATAATCTGTTTTCGATAATTTGATTATTTTCTTTTTTAAGTCCATACATAGCTCTTTGTACTAAAATATGTACAGAATAAAATTTTTTGAAAATGTTTAAAAGTGTTTGAAATTTGAATAGTGGTTTCAAAATATATTTCTTAGTTCTAAAGAGACACATGGATAATACATTCATGTGTTTCTTTATGACTAAAAGCTGTCAGTATGCAGTAGACTTTGCAATTGACTTACATATATCAAATTGCGTTCAAACCTTTTCTTCAAATTCAGCAAAACAGCACCTTCATGCAGGTCCCTGGAAAGAGTTTTATTATTCATGAAAGCACTTAAAAGTGAACAATGTCACCATATATAGTATTCATCTTATTCAATAATTTCATACTCAAGCTGTGTCATGTCCTCAAACCCATCCTCTTCTGCACGTTCACGATACACCATTGTGGGCAGACTTCGAATTGAGTACATCTAAAAAGTATTTCAGTAAAAGAAAAATATTGTGTAATATATGTGTAAACCAAATAATATATATTTCACACTATAATTATTTATAGACCTTAGTGAGGATAGACGCTATATTTAATTTTACATGGATGAAAATTATGCTATGAGGGACAGACTTGAAAATCTTATTGTCTTTGCAATGGCATCCACTATTGTATTGAGTTTTTGTCTACTGAAAGATTCTGGAAAGATGTTTCATCAATAACAGGCATGTTGTTAAACTGTACTTGTTAAACTGTACACACTGTACTTTTATCCCTCATGGCATTCTTTTCATTCCTTTAAAAAATTAAATATGCTGCTACAGCTAAGGTCTATTGAAATGATACCTGTATGCTGTGATAAAGCTGCCATGGCGGGTGTTTTTTGGTGCATTGTATATTTTAAGTATACACAAATTTAAATACAGTACCAAATCATACATCCATCCACCCCTAGTCTATATTGTCTAATATCCAGTCAAAACCAAAGTCATAATATTTCCCTCTGATATTTCACATTACCCAAAATTATTTTTGACCCATAGTTTTAAATCTAAATTTGAGTCTTTCTAATCTAACTTTTTTAACCTGAAGCTTCAGTCATACCATGGCATTGTTTTAGTGCACAGATATTGTACTATTATTTTTGTATTTGTTTCTACTGTAGAACAATTCCACAGGAAAGGTCTGGATAGCGATAAAAAGATGAGCAACGTTTTCTGATAAAGAGTTACTATATGCCAGTTATGTTACCTTGTCATACCAGTTCCCTTGAGGTTCACCTTCTCTATCTGGTAGCCATGCAGGTTCTGTGCTATCTGTCTCTTGGCCAGGAAACACAGGGATGACAAAATTCTCCAGTTCTTCATCCCTATACATGGACCATTTTGTGAGGTTCTGAACAGTATGATGAGGGAGGACTCTTTCTGAAGACCAGACATCATCTGGTTCATGAAGATCTATTATTTGATTTTGAGCCCAGTGTTCACCAGACTGACCCTGAATCTGAGGGGTCACTACTGCATACCTTGGGTCCTCTGGCGAACGTCCCAGTGTTGACGGCAATTTGTAGGAGGCTTTGCGCAAGTTAACATTCGTCAAGGCATTTCCCAGGAAGGGTGATGTGGGTGATTCACTTTGAGCTGGTTTACCTCTCATTATGATTGATCCATCAGGCAATCTGTAAGATGCTTTACGGAGATTTTGGTTTAGAAGGGCACCGGACAGCATTGAAGGGGGAGCTTGCTCTTGTTTAGGATTTCTAAACAGACCGGAGGTATTAGGTAAGCGATAGTTGGTCTTACCAACATTTTGCAATGCACTTGACAAATGAGATGAAATTGATTGTTCTGGTTCCTGTTCAGATCTCTTAGTCAAAAGTGTTCCATCAGGAAGTCTATAGGAAGCCTTACGAAGGTTTGAGTTCAGAAGAGCACTTGAAAGAACTGGAGAGGGTGACTGCTCTACTGGTTGGTTTCGGGAAAAAAGAGCACCATCAGGTAGTTTATAGGCAGATTTACGTAGATTAATATTCTGTAGAGCACTTCCCAAGTACGGTGAGGATGTTGTTGTGTCCACAGTTTGATCAGTGCCATTGGATACAAGTGTTCCATCAGGAAGCCTGTAACTTGCTTTTCGAATGTTAGGATTCTGAAGAGCATTGGATAGCAGTGAAGAAGATTGAGCTGGTTGTGCTGGCTCATTTCTCCTTAACGTACCATCAGGGAGCCTATAAGTTGCTTTCCGGAGATTGGGATTTTGCAAAGCATTTGACAGAGCAGATGTAGTAGCCTGCTCTTTTTGGCCTCCCAAATTCCTAGATATTATTGATCCATCAGGTAGCCGAAAGGAAGCACCTTGAAGGTTTGGATTCTTCAATGCATTTGTCAAAGGTGAAGAATGATCCTGTGCTTGCAGAAAAGGAGTAGGACTCCTCTGTAAAGGAGATGTATAGGATGCATTTCGTAAGTTAGGATTCTTAAGTGCATTTGATAATACTGATGTTTGCTGTTCAGGTTGTGACATCACCGGAGCATATAAAGATGTATTTCGCTGAAGAGGTGAGATATATGAGGCACTGCGTAATTGAGGATTTTGTAGTGCATTAGTTAGTGCTGAAGAAGATTGCAAAATGTTCTGCGGTCCCTGCTGAGCAGCTGTGGGAGAATATGGAGATGTGCTTCTTTGCAGTGGGGAAGTGAGGGAGGCATTACGTAGGTAAGGGTTTTGCAATGCATTAGAGAGCATTGGAGAAAAATTCTGATTGTTTACCTGAACCTCTTGAGGTGCCACTATAGAATGAGGAGATGCAGACCTTTGCAGAGGTGAGCGGTAAGTGGCATTACGGAGAAGTGGATTTTGTAATGCATTTGTTAAGGCTGGAGAAGAGCTCTGAGATAAACTTTGGTTGATCTGTGACATTGGGGATTTAAACCTTGGAAGAGGTGAACTGAATGAAGCAGTAGCAAGATTTGGGTTCTGTAAAGCATTTGTTAGTAGAGGAGATGGTCCTTGTTCAACTGTCTGGGCAAATCCAGTTATTACCTGAGGCTGAGGAGTGCTACTCAATGGAAATTGGGATCTGAGTGAGGCGCGATTGATTAATTCATTATGCATAGCATTTCTCTGTGAGAGGATCGGTGATGGAGAGCGTACAGACATTGGTGAACCAGCTCTAACTGAAAGCTGAGGTGATGGACATGGGGTTGGAACATGTCTTACAGATAGTTGTGGTGAAGGTACTCCGGGCCGTTTCATTGGAACATGTTGGGGAAAAGGTGGTTGAGCACTCATTACAAGAGGATGGTTCTGGCTTCTTATTGATTGTCTGAGAGGAACAGGACTTATTGGTACTCTCACAACAGGACGTCCTCTCCCAACAGGTCTATGAAAACCTCTCTGTGGATTTGGTGTTCCAGGAGGAAAGAATCTCTTTGAGTCTTGAAAGCCTGCTGGTCTGGATCCTTGTCTTGAAAACATGATGGGTGAGGATCTGGCACTCTGATTGATTCCTGAACTCATGGGTACATTATGGACAGAGGATCTGAACGGAGCAACATTTTGCATTTGAGGAGCACCATGATGACTTTTTCTTTGCAAAATTGGATTAACAGGAGATGGCTTCACTGTTCCCATTGGCACTTTGTTGCCTCCAAATCCTCTGAATCTACGTGTGGAGGAACGAGTTGGTAGATGTTGTGGGTCATGTTGAACTCTCCCAGAAAATGCTGATGGTGATGGGGAAAGAGGTCTTTGAGATCTAGAGGGAAAGGGGGATATTGGTCTTGGAGATACAGGTCTTTGGGTGGGAGATGTGGCTCTGCGGTGTGGGTATGGAGAGCTATCCCCTAGTGACTGTTGGCCTATTGTTGGAGACCGTGGGGGGCTCCTCCTCCGTAAAGATGGTTGTGGTGAAAAAGATCTTTTCCTGGTTGATCTTGACGACATGAAAGACTCCTGATTGCTTCTACCGATTGGCCTGAAACGAGATTTTATTGGAGGGGGAGGACTAGCTAGGGAACTTTGCCTCAGTGTTGGTCTAGGTGAAGAAGGGGGACTTCTCCGTCTCATTGAGCCTCGTGGAGACATTGGAGGACTCTCTCTTCCATTAACAAGAGGGGAGGGTGCTCCAGAACCAAATGGCTTTCTCTGAGGTGTTGGAGATTTTCCCCTTAAAGAAGCTAAAGGTGATCCTGCTCTTCTGGACGGTTGTGGAGAAGAAGGGGGGCTAAATTTTCTTCTTTGAATGGGAGAGAACTGCCTTTGTGCATTATTATTGTATGATGTTGGGCTAAACATTCTAGACTGCCTTGGTGAGAACCTTGGACTCATTTCCTCATACATATCAGATCTTTGGCGAGGTATAGGGCTGCTTCGACCAGGAGAAAAATTGCTTTGTCTTAAGGAGAGCTGTGGTGAGGGGAGATGGTTAAATTGTCTCAGTGTTGTTGGTTGGACATTTTCATGTCTCTGAAACATAGAATCTGGATAGACGAAATGGGGAGATACTGGTTCAACCATGCTGGGATCAAATCTCCTTGCAGACAAAACTGGAGATGATGGTGTTGAGAGTGGTCCAAAATAATGTCTACTAGAAACAGGTGACATTGGCATTGGAGACGAAAAGGTTCTTGCTTGAAGAACAGGCGAAGATGGTATTTGGGGTGTTCGGGTTAAAATGGGACTACCAGGTGGTATAATAGAGGCTGGTGTTTGCTGATATAATATATGCGTAGGAGAAAATGATCTTTGTACAGCTTCTGATTGCTGTGGAGTATATAAAGGAAGGCTCATTGGTAAAGCAAATGACTGGTTTTCATATTGGTCTGAAACCATCTCAAGATCATTCCTGGGGAATTGCATTGGACTTGCAACCTCAATTTTTTCTTTTCCAAACAATTTTACTTGTGGTCTTGGGAATCTGAATGAATCCTCAGTCAATATTCCTTCTGTTGGAATTTGTACATATTCATTACCATACATTGTTGAGGGTTCTGTTGGTTCCATGACATCCTCCACTGTGTACATAAATGGCTGGTTAGCAACCATCTGAGGCTCAAGATAAACTGCGGTAGTTTCTCCATTGTAGATGTACTGATTTGGATAGTATACATATGGATAACCTGGATACATCAGGTTGGCATCTGTAACACCATCATAGTGACTGTAATAATTTTGCTGATCACCATAATAGTCAAACTGTTCTGGATAGTATCCATAGTCATAGTATTCCACATCATTACCAGGGTAGCCAAATTCATCTTCCACAGCATAACCCATTTCATCATAGTATTCCATACCATCAACAGGGTATCCAAATTCATCAGTTCTCTGATGCCTGTAATCATAGTCAATTCTATCATCATAATAACCATATGGTTGTCTTCCATCATACTGATACTGGTCATAATAGTCTTCATCAAAATAGCCATACTCATCCTCATACATAGGATCATAATAATCATTCTCCTCATCATAGAAGCCATACTCATCTTCAGGATAATCATAATACTCCTGGTCATCTTCAAAGTAGTCATACTGATGTGGTCCTCTGAAGCGCCCCTCACCATAGCTGTCATGATTTCTGCTCCTATAACGTCCCCGGGGGTTATTTCTGCTATAACTACTTTGAACATAATCATCTTCCTCATAGCTGAACTCACCCTCATCATATTCATATCCTCCATTCTGATAGCCATGATATCCTCCCACACTTGACCTGCCATAACGAACAGAGCGACCCAGTCTTCCAGATGATTTGGATGAGATGAATTTGTTAGTTAGCCAGTTTGCTGCTCCTGCTATCTTCCCCAGAGCCCATCCTTTACTTTTGAATTGTGCAGCTCCAGTTTTCTTTTTACCAAAGAAGCCTTTGAATTTGCCCCCTAGTCCAGAAGTGGCTGCTGCATTTTTATTTGCTTTTCCACCAATATTGAGTAATAATAGAGTTCTTCCACCCTCCTCTTTTTTATTTTTGTCTTCTTCTGGAGCTTTTGACTTTCCAAACCCTGAAAACAACTTTGATGTACTTTGTAATGCCTTTGAGGTCATACCTTTTTTCTTCTTGCTGCCAGATAGTCCCATAAAAAGCCTAGATGTGCTTTTTAGCCCTCTTTTTGATTGTTTTGGGGCTGGCTTTGAGAATAATGTGGACTTTCCTGCTAAGCCTATCATAGCTGAAGACGCCCCTTTAAGGTTTATGTCCTTCATTTTCCCCAGCTGAAGTTGTGGCTTCTTCTCTTCAGGTTGGAATCCTGCCACAACTTTAGATGCAGCCTTAATATTGGCACGCTTACCAGTTTTTGGATCAACACCTTCCTCCGCTGCTTGTCCACGCTTTGGCTTAGCTACAGCTTTCACTGCCATAGCTTTGGATGCTCCCTTCAGTGCAGCTTTTCCTTTCCCTTTTTTAGCACCATCATCCTCACTTTGCACATCCTCTTCGTCTGCTGCCTCACTATCCTCAACCTCGCTCCTTTCCACTTCGGAGCCCTCCTCAGATTCACTAGGGGCTTGTTTTCCCTTTCCTTTTCCTTTCTTTGGATCCTCTTTCCCTTTTCCTTTAGGAGGCTCTTTGCCCCCCTTCCCCCCTTTCTTGTCATCTTTTGCAGCCTTTGTATCTTCTTTTGCTTCCCCCTTTCCCTTGTCACCTTTCTTAGGTGCAGCTTTGTCTGCTTTCTTTGGTGGCATTTTATCCTTCTCCAAAAGTCATGCTAAAATACGTCACTGTATCAAAAATGGGTGGTCAGTGACAGAAAACTCAAAGAGTAATATAAATGTTCCATGTGGAATACAGGTTCAACGTAGCGTAAATGAGCATGAAGTGCAAGCAGATCTCTTACATCACAAAAATAGTTATGAATTACGTCGGTTAATGTCTTGAGTGTAAGCCCAAGCCAAAATAATTTCCACTTAACACAAAAGCCAAAATGCTGATAGCTCCTTTTGTTCAGGACTCTACCTTACAGGTGTATTCCTCACATTTCTCCAACAGAGTCTTGTCCTTGGCTGTAGTGCTAATTTTGGCAAGAGATTTCCCATAGACAAAAGGCTCTTTATCTCAGGCATCCATGAATGTCAGCATCCTTTTTGTCATGTGCTACAAGCTTTTTCATGCCTTGGGAAAGTACTCCAGTTACACTTTTTGTCCTCTTGAGTTTTGCAGGTAGTGTCCTTCAAAAGCTCTAGATGCATGTGTCTGAAAGTATGCGAGGGCTCCCCGTAATAGCTGCGAAGGGCACCTTAAATGTATCAACTACACTGACTTAGGGTAACATTATCTGTTTGGCTCATTCCTGTATAAATAATGCACGTTGGCTGAGCTGTTACTAAACTGTGTCTGAGGACATTTCCAAAAAGAACCAAAGTATGGTAATGATTCTGACCGAAGAGGAGTGTCTCCTACTTCACATCTGAGGTGGGTTAAATGTTTGATATTACTAGAGTACCAAACAAATAAAGTGAGTGTAATTTGAAACTGTCATGCCAAGCTTTTTTTTCTGTTTTTGATTTCAAGTAACAGAAACATAACTTGCAGCAATGATATTTTGATTCAAAGCAATGTTAATATCAACCACCCAAAAGAACTATCAGAGATGGAAATAATTTGAATTCATTGAATTTATGTAACTATTTTATTAATTATTATTTGTTGATTTTGCATTGTTTAGGCCAGTAAAACTGAAAAGGTATATTATTTGTACATAGAGTAAATTTATATCTTGTAAATGTCCAGAGTGACATGAAATATGTGCTTTATTGGCAGGAAGAGTTCAGAGAGTGATGAAAACAGTTAATTAGCACTTATTTATCTTTTGACTATATTTGTACGAGCAGCAGAAAATCCAAACAGATATCAACTTTCATTATTATGAAATGTATCTCTGATACATATTTATATGTCAGCTCTGAAAAAATGCAGTGGTTATCATGGACAAGAATCACATATGTACATATTAAGCTGCGTGATTATGTCTCTGTTGACCACTTAATATGCAAGAGTTCATGACACTGGTAGGAATTAATTCTTAATGGCTGGTCTGTATTCAGTTCACTAAGAAATAATTAAATATTAATTTGAAAAGTTCTAAATATAGAGTGACCCCATTCATTGTTAACTTCAGATATTCACCATCACATGCATATATTGCATATTTATGTGATAATACTTTTAGGTGATATTTAAACTAAACATTTTTTATGATTTAACTTGTAATTTGTAATTTTCTTTGCTTGACGTGATGGTTATTGTAATTTAAATATTAATTTCGCCTCTGAGGTGCATCAGCTATTCAGCTGTTATGTTTTGAAACAAGTCCAAGAAGAGGATCTGGGCTGCTTTCTGTCAAGGATGTCCAATCCATTTCCAATACACAACACATATGACTTCAACTTATAGGTGTCAATTGAATTAATAAAATGCAAAAATAAAGAATCAATATAAGTTGGTTTGTCTGGTTTCATTGTAATAATAAATGACAGTCTTAAAGGCAGTTTTAAAGACTCTTTTTCAGCAGGATATTTACAGCAGTCATTCATTAGAAATTAAACACATATTAGAGTATATATGGATAAGTAAAGAGAAGACATAAACCTGTATAGACACATAGCTTAGACTCCCTGGCGAGACGTAATGTATACGCCAAACCCTAAATGAACCTGTTTAAATCCAAGCCTGGCTATTCACCTAGGCCAAGTGCAGGGTAAGGTTACAATCAAGAGGCTTGGGAGAGGACTAGATTAAATTTCAGTGCCGTTAGAAATGGTTAGAAGCGAGTTAAAGTGAACAAATATACATTATCTCACACCTGAACATATAAATGTCAAACGTCATCTTTGCCGCAACGAAAAGTCAAATGGCTGTATGAACAGCCTCTTAACTGTGCAGTTATCCAATACTGTCCACAACCCTTTAAAGGGATAGATCACCCAAAAATTAAAACTCATGTCATCATTTACTCGCCAAAAACAAGTATGAATTTCTTTGTTCTGCTGAACACAAAAGAACATATTTTGAAGAATGTCAGTAACCAAACAGTTGACTGACCCCATTGCAGAAGAAAGAAAGAAGTTTGAGGGTGAATTTTCCCTTAAAATTGCTACTTTCCATATGCTCAGTTTATTCTTGTCTGTCTTGGGGTAAGAACTCCAGAGTCACTGAGGAAACTACATTTTTTCTTACTTTGCAACAGTAAAAGCAATGACAAACCATGAACTGACCTGTTAAACTGCCTCGCTACTGTGTCAATGACTTATCTAATTTAATACAATTAGGCTACACCACACAAGTGCAATTTTGTCCCACAAGCGTTTGATAGTGTAATGAACCTCCTTATGCTTGGTGATGCCAACCATTAATGAATAAATAATGAAGGGAAATCCTTAACCAGGCACTGTGGGTCTATAGAATGCTTGTCAAATGTCTAAGATAGTGATAAATCGCCAGATATTAAAAGGAATATAATGAACGGAATATATAATTATATACATAAATAAAAATATACACATTTTTAATATCCTAGTGAAGAAATATTTAAAAACTAGGATTGCACAAGAATCTTTAAAATAAAAGCATAATAAGTCCATGTTGATATTGTCATGAGTGTGCCTGTAGCTGTAAAGCTTACCTTGAAAATTGTTTTTAAAAAATCACTACATCCAATCCCTTTTCCAAAAGAGGTGCTCGATGTCTATATGCTGTTCTGGAATATAAGACCCGTTCTCTGTACGATTAGAGTGCTGCAGTGAACTATTGTATGTTCATATAAGGGATGATCTATTATGTGGTTGCTCTCCCAAACTGCCGTCTTTCAGATGTAAAATCTGCACGCACACAAACAGTTCTTTTTCCAAAGTGGAGATCTGGAACAAAAGCCATGGTAATGTCACTTGTTTGATTTCTGACTTGGGCAATATGCATTTTAGCATACAAAGCATGATCATATACTTCCGAGAAGATGAGTAGGTAAACAATTCCTATTATTCTAGAAACCACAGGCCTGACTCTGTATGCAAACAAACCAACTCACTCCTATTACAAGCTAATTGTGACAGGCAGTGCCTTCAGACATATTTGAAAGATCTGCTCTTGCCTATAGGTTTTAGAGCTGAGAGTGCATCATCACTGGCTGTTTGCAAGTGTCCATTTACTTTTTCACTAAAGCGCTTTCTTATTGTGGTCATAACAATACTTGTTGACTGTCCAAGCCTCTGTAACATATGGGATACCAATAATCGTTCAATATTGGAAACAGTCAGCTGCCCTCAGGAAAAATTTTTTTTTAGAAAAACTACAATTTCACGGGTACAACTTGTATTTGTACCTTGTCTCCCCCTAAAGGATACAACTTAATGAAATCAAAATTGACAGTTCTTGTTTTTATGGAATATTGTAGTTTATTATAAATGATTTATACACCCATATCATTATATTTTTTTAATTCATGTGCCATTGTGATCTTTAAACAAAATAATTTTCCCCTCCCTCTTGCATCAACATCTCTTCTCTGATGATGTTTACTGGTGTGAGGGCGGGACAACCTGTCACTCACATGACATCATAGCAATAGCAAACCACAACCATCCAATCAATTCCTGAAAGTCCCGCCTATGTACCCCATAAACCTTTCATGCCAAATTAAAGGTGCACTAAAGGTACAGAAGGTGTATATTTGAGGATGTCGGCCCACTGACAAGCTGTTGTAACCCTATAGGCCAAATTATAGCACATTTTCTACTAGTGAATCACCAGAGGGCAGCAAAAGCTCTTCAAAGAAGAGAGTTGAGACGAACATCATGTTTGAATTTACACTGCTCTTTGTAAGACCACAGGAACCTCATGAAATGATACTATCTCAGTTACTCCCTCTATATGTTTTAACTTCCCTCATACTGTGTTCTATAACAATACATTGTGTGTCAAAAGCACTTCTACTTTGCCCATTCTAATCATTCGTTTAATCATGATTTAAACAGTGAAGTTACATGACCAACTGACCCTTCGCAAACAGTTTGATTGACAGGCGATCTGACCAATCATATCCCAGAATCCTCCATTTTGTCGGGTAGTCGTGGCCTAGTGGTGAGGGAGTCGGGCTTGTAATCAGAAGGTTGCTGGTTCGATTCCCACGCCTGCAGGAATTGAAGGTGGGGATTGTGAATGAACAGCACTCTCTCCACCTTCGATACCACGACTAAAGTGCCCTTGAGCAAGACACAAAACCCCTAATTGCTCCCCTTGTAAGTCGCTTTGGATAAAAGCGTCTGCTAAATGATGAAAAATGAAAAAAAAATGAAATGAAAAAAAAATTGTCTGTCAAAACAGTCAGGGGAGTTAGTAGATTAACGTTGGTGAACTTGAACTTGAAAAATCATGTGTATTCACGTCAGTGGCGGTTCTACACGGAGGCCTAGGGAGGCCCGTGCCTCTGTAGAAATTTCCATGGCCACCCCTGTGGCCCCCCCTGTGCTGACCAAAAATAAAAAATGAATTATGA
The DNA here is from genome assembly GCA_037194245.1 of Opsariichthys bidens. Taxonomy (NCBI): domain Eukaryota; kingdom Metazoa; phylum Chordata; class Actinopteri; order Cypriniformes; family Xenocyprididae; genus Opsariichthys; species Opsariichthys bidens. The sequence goes on along the minus strand of CM074277.1, from coordinate 13,248,012 downwards.
CTTTATTATGATTTTACACGCGAGCGCCAAAAGCGGAACTAACGTGACGGAACGTTCTACACGGGTAAATTATAGCGGCGCCGGACGCGTAAGTGACTGGTATCTCGTAAGTAACTGGTTGTTCCTGCACAATGTTGTGATGTTAACCACGTAACTTCATCTGTCTTGGCTGTTGCATGGCGATAACATACATTTGAGTAAAGTAATCAACAGGTTATTATTGCCCGTGTTAAGTAGAGAGGGATGGTTAGGCAACGAAATGTAATGCACGTTTTTTTTCTTCCGATAGTTATCTTGAAACGAGGAAAGGACATAGCGTCCTTTTTTGTTAACAAAATCAATATTGTCAATATGGATCTAATGTTTCTTTTTTTAAAGTAAATTCTAGGCCTACATTTTTGAAATACATGCAGTACATGCAGATATGCTCTACCAATCAAAAGTTTGGAAACGGTACTATTTTGGTTGTTTTTGAAAGAAGTCTCTTCTGCTCACCAAGGCTGCATTTATGTTATTATAAATACAAAAAAGCTCTAAAATTGTGAGATATTATTAAAATGTAAAATAACTGTTTTTTATGTGAATATATAGTAAAGTGTAATTGTGATCAAAGCTGAATTTATCATCATTACTCCAGTCTTCAGTGTCACATCATCCTTCACAAATCACTGATAATAATCATCAACATTAATAAACCTTTTTTGCACCTGCACTCACTCTTGTACAAATGTTGTACAATATTGTAATAAATGTTTATATGATTGTAAAGTAAAGAAGTTAATAATCTTTAAATATAATTTGTTACCATTTTTAATGTGCCCCTCTGGTTAAACACTGGCCCCCCCTTGGCCCCCCTAGTAAAAATTGTCTAGAACCGCCACTGATTCACGTCTTTCCGCTTGAAACAACATTCCTTCTGATGTTCATTCATGTTTATTTGATGCTATATATGAACTAGTATGAAGAGATGTTGGTTCACGAGCCACTTGAAGGAGCTACAGCGATCTGACACGACACATTAAAGAGACTCTATACGCTATTTATTGTTTAAACTTCTTTAAAAAATTACAATATTTTGTTTTATTTCAAAAGTAGCCTGCTCTGTCTTGTCTGTCGACGTGTTGTCAGTCTCCTCTTTGCTCCAGGATGTATTATTTCACCTCGTGAGAACATGATGTGTGGCGTGAGAGCGCAAGGCTTGTCGGACATGGCAACAGTAACTAAAGGGGACGGGGCTTTGCGACTGGTCAATTTAAGAAAATAAAACCATCAAAACCATCATCTTTCAATTGAGTCGTGATGACCAAATAATTGTTAACAAGCAGTTTCCCACCAGTTACAACTGCGATCAAGAATAAAGCAAATCCTTTCACTAAAAAACTTAAAGAAAGGTCATGCAGCTTATTTCACTGCGCTGTCTGATGAGTAAAATACATTTGCTCACATAAAACAAAAAATATGGAATGGTCTTATGGAGCGTCCTTCAGTAACTTACAAAAAGCTAAATAAAACTTTAGCTATATTTCACAATGTCAGACTGCAGTATTGAAAACCTTCCACTATGTTCAAAACCTCATGATCAGCAGTGTTAGATGCAGAATATCAAAATGAAGTAAAAGTTGAAGTACATGGTCGCAAAGCACACACACACACACACACATGGCACCATATGGCCCCAGCATCAAGTGTCTTGTTTACAAGCGTAGCTTTGGCAGATCGTCCTTCTTACCATTATCTTTCCATCTGAACTCATTCAAAGTAAGTCCAGCGTAGAAACATCAATCCTCAAGTTATTCCAAAACAGTTTCTTGCCATCCTGCTCATCATTTTAGTGCTTTGAAATATGGACAAATTACACAAAGCCCCATCAAGCCTGAAGTGGAACAGCCTTCCAATGGCTTGATAATTCCCCACTCCACACTTGTCCGTTGTGTTGTACAGCCAGAGCGCCTCAGCATGCATATTTAATGTTGTCTATTATGCTAGTTTTCTGTAATGAATAGAGTAGGCAGCTCTAGGTTTTCAGATAAATACAGAAAGCTCACATCTTGTAGCCTAATATAAAGAGTCCTTCCGAGTCACCTCCCATGTTTTAAACTTACTAGTGTGCTGTAATCATATGAAGTCTCTACCATATAACCATGCTTTATTATGATGCATAAATTAGTTTTATGCTAGATACGCTACATTTTAAACTCTCAGCAAGTTCAAAAAGATATTTCATGTGTTCATGCCTTTATATGATTGTACATGAATGCTTTGAATGAATGAATTGTACAAATGCTCTTGGAACCTCGGCATTACAGATGCAATGGTTTAAGAGATTAACTAAGAACACCATAAAAGAAGAAAAATAACCAAAACACCTGGTGAGAATTATTGTGTTGAAGTTCAACATAATCTGCTGCTTCTTCTTGAGAACGTTACTCCTCTAGCTATCTAGTTAACTGTATGGATCAATTGGACAAGTGTTCTTGTCTAAATGCTTCAAGAAAGAATTAACTTGGGTCTTTTTAGACTATTTCATGTTGGTTTTAGGGGTTTGTAAAACACAGATTGGTGGAATCCATCTGCAAGCGCACAATTCGAATCTTTATGATGGTCAGTGCTTTGTGTTGAAACACTTTTCTTTGTCACATCACCCTGGAATCCTTATATTTTTTCTTTTATACATCTATATATCTATTTTCTGTCTTGTTGGGCTTATTCTGAATGCCTGCAAGAGTTCACATGATTAATGTCACAAATTTGGTTAGTGACCTAGAAAAACGCAGAATATGCAATATATCTGAAATATCAGATTTCATTTTTTGTGCAAATATCTAACTTTCAGTTTAATTCCAGGTTTAAACTACATGTTGAATACCAGATTTTCCACATATAGTCTCAGATTTTTGGTCGTGGATGGTTGAAAAATAACACATGAAAGGCACAAATAAGAACAAAGATCTGAATATTATTTATTTGAATGGGTTTAGTCAGGATGATTTTCATAAACAAAATCACTTTTTAATTGATGACCACAGGTTTTTCCATAAAGTTCTGTGAAAAATTGCAGCCGTTAACAGAAAACTGTTCTGTTATGCATGTATCAAATGTTCTGTTGATACCGTAATGGACCTGAAGACTAGATTTTATTTCTTCACGATCTGAATGACATCCTCGTGTTCCATAATGTGTGTCAGTCCTACTCTCTGAGGACTGTACTTTGTGCTTGTTCCCTGTGACACAAAAAGACAGGAGTTGTTGAGGAAACGGAACAAAAGCGAGAGTGTGGTATGTTTCACTTCAGGTGAAGGAGAATCTTACCCAAACAAGTGCGTACTTGAACTGGCTAGCTAGTGTCCTGTGGATTCTATGACACTGGAAGAAATAAGAGGAACAATCATCAATCTGGGGTGCGTTTCCCAAAACAAGTTCCAGAACTATATTGGTAACTACGAAACTTGTGCCTATGGTTGGCTTTTTGATGGATACTTCATACAAGAGACTGACATATAGAGTGGCCAAAAGTGATGTTCGGCCAAGGAAAATTGACATCTTCATCTTTATTCAAATTGTTCTTAAAAAGGTATTCCAGTGTTATATTGCATAGTTGTACTTGTACTTTAGTCAATTTAGAAGAAAAATTGTGTGGATATAAGTTTTGGCCAAGCCACTTTGACTTATTAACAAATTATGAAACAACTACATATTAATATGCTTTTTCCTGAGTTTTTTTGCTTTTCTATGCATTTTTTGTGCTTCCCTAATATTTATTTATTTATTTGCAATCATCGACTGACATTATATACATTTGGACTGACATAACACACAAGACAGAACATACCAAGACAACAAGGGCAATAAGAAGAGGGGTTATATCTCAGAATTACATTTGATTTAATAGTGTTGAATATTTAAAGATATTCATTGCTTTAACATGTTTCCCCTTCACTCCTCCCTCCTCCTCCTCTTCGAATTTCCCCTGGCAACAAATGATGATGCAAATAATAAGAACTTGTGAGGTTCCCACCGTCGCACATCCCACCGTTGACTAGTGGTGGCAGTGAGATCAGATGATTCTTTGGACAATTTTGAATTGTTTACAGAAGAAATGCGATAGTCAATATAAAGTGATTTATGCCAAGTGTGTTGTTCCTCCTAACTGTTTAAGGTGGGTCTACTCTACTCGTAGGTACCCAGATATATAACAAGGAGAAAAGAGAAAAAGAAAAAAGTTGATGAACCTCATCTGCTGGGTTCCATAGAGAAAGGCATACCTCACCAAACGCTGGAGGGACAAATACCCCTAATATTTAAAAAAAAAAATGCAATATTTTCCTTTATTTTGATGGTTTACATCCAACTTGTAGGGTCATTTAAAACAAATATTCGCTCCGGACATCACGATTGGCACTGCTGTATGCATGATGAAGATTTAGTTAAAACAGCAAATAAAATAGAAATGCACGTATAAGGGTATTCAAATATTTTTCCATTGTGCTCAACACTTCATTAATCATGTGGTTTTCTAAAATGAACAAATATGAAAAATAATTTTTGGTTAAAGGGTGCACTGAGTGTGTTTAGCACAGGTTGACCACTGCGGAACACATTAATAAAGTTACAGGTAACACAGGACAACAAAATAGAGACATACCACATGTTCAACTGAAGCGCCTCGTCTCATGATTATAGGGTCACCAAAATCTGGGCGTTCTACACAACAATAACAAAAAAAAAAAAAGAGGTTAAGATTTGGGGAATATAAACACAATTATAGAAATTAAAATATCTATACTGTACTTGCTTTTTTTTTTTTAAACAGGAAATGAACCTCTTCAAAACTTTGTTGAAAATTACCCATATTATTCTTTAAA